>CAUYSK010037455.1:0-44091 GCA_963575035.1 Avahi laniger
ATTAATTGGACAGCTAAAAATACATATAGCAAAAATTAGCCGGGCATGGTGGCACATGTCTGTAGTCCCAGCTACTTGGGAGGCTGAGGCAGTAGGATCGCTTGAGCCCAGGAGTTTGAGGTTGCTGTGAGCTAGGCTGACGCCACGGCACTTGCCCCAGGCAAGAAAGTGTCTCAAAAAAAAATAAATAAATAAATAACCACAAACTTAATTGCTTTTAAAAATCACAAATATTTTATCTTAAAATGCTGGAGGTTAGAAGTCTGACACTTGGTCTCACTGGACTAAAATCAAGGTGTAGGTGGGTCTATGCTCCTTTGTGGAAGTTCCAGGGAGGGAAGGATCTGTTTCCTTGCCTTTCCTAGCTTTGAGAGGCCACCACATTCCTTGGTTGAAGGCCGATTTCCTTCACCTTTAAAGCCACAATGGTGGGTCACATCCTCACAACACATCTCTTTGATATCCTCTTCTACTTCCCTCTTCCACTTTTGAAGACACTTATGATTACATTGATTCCCCCTGGGTAATCCTGGACATTTAAGATCAGCTGATTAGAAAACTTGATTCAATTGGCAACCTTAATTCCCCTTTGCCATGTAACGTAACATATCCACAGGTTCTGGGATTAGAAAATGGACATCTTGGTGGTGGGGGAATGGGCGGGCATCATTCTACCTACCACAGGGATGTAGAGTCCAGGCAAGACCTGGAGAACAGAGACTGCTAGTTGTCCTCTAGTATTCATTCTCTCCCTTTTTCCTTAGTAACAAAATCTGTTTTAGAGGGACCTAGCAACCAGAATAAAAGCAATGTTATCCAGCCTCTCTTTCAGCTAAAAATAACTATATGACTAAGTTTGGAATTGTGCCCTTAAAGAGAAGGAGAAAGCCTTCCTTTTCCCTTTCTACCTCTTCCTTCTCCACGCTGGCTGGAATGCAGACTTACGGTATACCACTGTACCATGTAGTCACAGCTCATGGCTGGGACTGGTGGAGTAGAAAGCTAGATGAAACCTGAGCCTCCGATGACATTATAGAGCAGAATCACCACACCAGCTGGAAGTATTATGTGAACAAGAGATAAACTACCTTGTTTAAGCCCTTTTATTTTTGATTTCTGTTGAAACAATCTAACTTAAATACTGGCTAATATATTTTTTAAGGTGAGAGATATTATAATGTTGTAACCATCCTTCAGAAGCAGGTGGACCCCTACCCAAAATTTGGTTCCAATGTGGAGACTGATGATATCACACACAGGAAGGCATGAAAATTTTATTACTAACACAACATAATTGGAGTTTCTGGACACAGCCGGTCAGGCCTCCCAAGCAGGACTGAAGTGGCTTGAGATACTTGTAAAAGGAAAGGAGACCAGCCCGAGGTTTTTATTATGGTTGGAGGGTGGAGGCAGGTTGAGGGTTTCTTTGTGCAAGCTGGGGCTTGAATCTCCTGATTTGAATCTTCTGCTAGAGACAAAGAAAAAGCACCTGGGCTTTCTTATTAGCATGCCAGATATGGAGCAGAGGGGAAGAGAGAGGGGTGAAGCGTAAAAGCTGTCAGCAAACATCAAAAAAATGGAGTCAGATCCTTTATTACATACAGCACAATTGTATGCAGTTAAGAATGATTCAGGAGCAAGAACCACGTCTACAGTTGCGAAGTCCTTGTGCAGGTAATGAGGAGTAGGCTGCAGTGCAAGGGGAGAGGTTGGCCTTACACAGGAGAACCGTGCAGGGAAGATAGATACATGAGTCCAGAAGCAGGTAGATTTGGAGATATGGCAGCAGAAATATGAGGAAGTTCTCTTCTACTAGCTTTTATTCTCTGTCAAATAAGAAGCAAAGTCATCAATTGAATGAGGAGAGGGAAGAAAAGTAGAAGATTTGAGGAGAGAGAAATTACTTCACAAAGCCGGAGAATGAATTGTAACAGAGAAACTTGAGGTATCTGAGTTGTGTTTTGTACCAGCCTTTTCAGTTCATCTCAGATCATGGTTGGATTTGGCCAGGGTTGAGTTTCTACCAAGCATCTCAGCCTATATTTCCCAGAAAGCAGCCTGAAACACAGAACTTATATACTATAAATATTATTGGGTTGACAAGGATATGAAGCAGGGAAGGAGGGAAAGCCAATATGAAGATCACTGATGCCAAGAAACTGAATTGCCAGGGCATTGGATGGATTGTCTACACGGATGTTGAAATCACCAGAAATGAAAATAAGCATAGTAGTGAAAGAGAAAATAAACCAGATGCTAAAACCTTCAATGAATAGTGAGGAGCTTCTAGAATGAAAGTTAATGAATCTAAACAGGGGTGAGACAGTATAATAGAATATTCTCATGTCATATATTTCAAAGGGGATGGAGCTTTTCAGGAAGAAGAAAGGAACAATGGTCTAGAACAGCACTTCTCAAAGCGTAGCATGCTTCCTAATACCTACAGATCTTGGTAAATGCATTTTCTAATTCAAGAGGTCTCAGGGGGGACCCGGGTAATACCAATGCTACCACTCCATGGATCACACTTTGAAAAAGAAGTTCTAGACATATAAACTTCGCTGCACATTTGGATTACACGGGGAGCTTTAAAAAATACTGATACCTTGATCATACATGAGTGTAGCTTGGGATTTTAGATTTTAAAGCTTCCCCAAAGAATTCTAATGGGCAGCCAAAGCTGAGAAACACAGGTCTAGAAGAAGTAATGAGAAACAAGAAGGTCATTTACTCTGCTTGGTCACCTACCCTTCATCCAAGTTCAAGTTCATGGGGAAGGGAATCAAAATCTAGCCTGCACTGGCAAGGAATGCCAGTGAAGCTGTCAGTCCACATACCTCTCCCATTGATGGTACTGGAAATATACTGAGAAATTCTTCTCCTTTCGACATTCTTCTTCTGGACTTCTCTTCGTCACCAAGCTATCAATAAAAGAGCAGTACTACATAAATATTTAATAAACTATTAGTTATAGTCAAGTATACTGAAAGAGATTTATGAAATTCATATCTCAGGAATAAATTTTCCTTTGCTTCTCATTTGCAGTATATAAATGGTCTTGCCATTTTTCTTTCATTTATTAAATATTAAGTACTATCTATGTGCCAAAAACTTTGCTACACTCTAAGAACACATGAGCATAAAATTAGCTGGGTGTGGTGGCACATGCCTGTAGTCCCGGTTACTCTGGAGGCTGAGGGAGGAGGATCGCTTGAGCCCAGGAGTTGGAGGTTGCTGTGACCTATGATTACACCACTGCACTCCAGCCTGAGTAATAGAGCGAGACCCTGTCTCAAAAAAGAAGAAACAAAAACAAAGTTACTAAGGACAGCTTCTTTCTTCTTCATCTCTTTAGTGTGGTTTTTTACATGAATTTAACACAGTTAAATTCATTTGTCACCATCTGCATTCCATGTTGCATTCCTCCAACATCCTGGTTGATATTTTTCTTAGTTGCATGTAGTAAAATTCACTCTTTGTGGAAAACAATTCTATAGATGGTGACGAGTGCATAGAGTTGTGTATCCACCACTACTGTACCATGCAGAGCAGCCCTTTCATGCCAAAAATTCCCTCATACAGACCTGAGCAACCACTGATCCGGTTTTTCTTTCTATAGTTTTGCCTTTCCCAGAAAGGGAGAATGCTAGAATAAAATCTGTGGTGCTGGATTGAAGTTGGAGGTATGTAGAGAATTCTTATAATTTTATGTTGCTCAGCAACCATTTTGAACACAAGTTAACTTTCTCATGCCAGAAGCAGGGGTCAGTCCTCTTGACACAGTTTCCAGCTCTGCACCACACCAAATGGCTCAAGCCAGTGGCCAAAGAGAAGAGCTTAGAGGTATCTGTCCCATCCAGCTGACTGGGCTGCCCGCTTTCTGGCCTCTTCCTCTAAATGGACCATTCAGGCATTTGCCTGTGAACTTAAATTGGCCCACACTCTATTCCTTTATACGTCCTGCTAGTCACCCAGCACACTTTCTCTCTCTTTGCCTGACTCTTCGTTCCTGCCTCGAGAGACGTGGGGACAGAGGACAGCCCTCCTGATTCAGTATGCCCTGTAAGTAAAAATCTTTGAATTTATTTCCTACTGTGGCGCTATATTGAATCTGCACCTTCCATCTGAAGTACCAGGGGCTGCCCCAGGCATGATTTTCCCCAGAACACCAGGGAGAGCAGAAGGTTGAGCTCCCAGCGCCAAAGTGATAGTCAGGCACAGACTGGACGTGGGTCAAACGAAAGCCATGAGGGCGGCTGCCAGCATAAACAATTGTCCCGTGTGAAGGACCCCAGGCCCGGGTCAGACAACTAGACGTTAGTTTACCTCCAAGTAAAACAAGTATCCTGTGAGAGGCCCAATGTAAATACCCACATCCGGCTCCCCTTCATTTCACGTTAAAGTAAGGTCGCTAGCTGCTCTGACACTGGAACCCCAATTTAGCTGGGGGCTCTCAGAACAAGTCATTAGCATAAGTTCATGCTTTTTAAAATATAAATACAGATAGATGGATAAAGAAATATAGTCGTGTGTATACGTGGGTTATTATATATTCATATATTTCCTTGCTGGGAGGACCTATACCACCCAGATCTGGCTTCTAAATACCAGTCTCTAATGAAAGGAACCAGGGTTTGTAGAGACTCCAGGGCTCTGGAAGGGAAAGTATGAGATAGACTTAGGGTAAGGATGTATTAAGTAAAAAACAAATAAAATGGAGACGTTCCAAAAGGACACAGGAACCAGCTAGAAAGAGCTCCCTATGGCCAAAGTTGGAACAATGTGACCAACAAAATAAATAATGATAATATTGGATTATAACCCAAAGAATAAAACAAATATATATATATGTATGTGCCCATAGTGATATAAATAAGTGATTGAATAAATAGATGAGGAAGAAGGAACAACTCTTCTTTGCAGAAGAATTCCAATTTGTAAATGTAAAAAAATGAAGGAACTATAAAAATCACCATTAGAAAACCACAGAATTAATTGTTGAAAGCAAGATCTAAGAATGAATACAACATTAGTTAGAAAGTTCAAGGAGAAGCAGGATATTTTGAGTATAAACAGCCTCAAAGTATCTCCCACAAAAATATTTATTAACTACAAAGGGGAAAAAGTAATAGAAACCTGGCAGATACCACCTGAAGCAAGTGATCAAGGTTAAAATTACCAATAAAAAGACATATCAATGTCATATTGTATCCTGATATAATGCACCAAGAAGGTGACATCACCTCTGTGGTATTTTTCCCAAAACTCCGTAACCTCAATTTAATCAAGGGAAAAACATCACACAAACTTGAATTGAGGGACGTTCCACAAGTGTGAAGGTTATGAAAGAAAAGGAAAGACAAGAGATTGTCACAGATCAGAGGAAACTAAAGGACACAATCACAAAATTTAACATAACATCTTGGATTAGACTCTGAAACAGAATAAGGACATTCAGGGGGAAAAAACCTGGCGAAATCCTAATAAAGTCCGTAGTATGTTATTAGCATTATACAAATGTCTGTTTCTTAGTTTTCGTAACTATGTAGTGGCTACATACATACATGTTAACTTTAGGGAAAGCTGAGTAATGGATACACAGGAACTCTGTATCATTATGGCAACTCTTTTTTGAGTCTAAAGTTATTTCAAAATAAAAAGTTAAAATTTTAAAAATTCTCAAAATGTTCAAAATCTTTTTTTGTACCATATTTTTGGTTCAGAAAAAATGTCACTATAATTATATAAAGCATTAAAACAAACATTTAATAAATTGTTAAAAATGTTTTAAGGATGGACATGGTGGCTCACACCTGTAATCCCAGCACTTTGGGAGGCCAAGGTAAGGAGATCGCTTGAGGCCAGGTGTTTGAGATCAGCCTGAGCAACATAGTGAGACCCTTATCTCTACAAAAAATTTAAAGCTTAGCCAGGTGTGGTGGCAGGTGCCTGTAGTCCCAGCTACACAGGAGGCTGAGGCAGGAGGATCTCTTGAGCCCAAGAGTTTGAGGTTGCTGTGAGCTAGGATGATGCTACTGCACTCCAGCCTGGGCAACAGAGTCTCAACAAAATAAAATAAAATAAAACAAACATATATACATATATGTATGTGTGTAAAGCACTTACATATATATGTCATTTAATATGGATTATACAGAGTAGTGTTCTTGCCCACAGGAATTAATAATTTAGACAGTCTGTTTCGAAGCCACATTCCAAGCCCAATATCAGTGATACTGAAGAGAAATTTCACTCAAGCCCCAAGGTGCTTGATGATGAGGCTACTTTTCCTACTGCACCTACAGCAAAGGTAAGAACTCCGTGGATGGGGAAACAGTGTGAGAGAGACTTTCTGAAACCCACAGAGTCCTCCCTGGGATGCTGTAGGTTTTCATGGTCATAAGCACTCATTTGCTTATAGTATAAGTCTTATCAAAATGACAAAAATACTCCTCTTTACTGCCATAGTGGAGAAGATAATCCATTAAGTTCCGATTGTTTGAAAGAAAAAAGTCTACATTCCAAGAAAAAAAAATTATTTTATCTTGCAATAAAGAACTTTTCCTGTGACAACAGCTAACATTTATTGAAAACTTACAAATATGCCAAGTCTTGCACAAAGCTCTACATGCAAGATTTCATCTAATCCCCGTAGCAACCCAATGAGGAATTATTGTTGTGTCCATATTTCAAATGAGGCAACTCAGATGTTAGGAGGTTGAATAATGACCCAAGGTCACAAAGCTAGGAAAAGACATACCCAGGAATCAAACCTCTCTTACTTTAGAGCTGACTTACCCCTGTAATGTACAACCAGGTTTCTTTACAGAGCAGAGTTTTCTAGCTGATTATGAATGTAGGTTTATTTACAAGATTTAGAACGGGCTAAAAATATTTTTTTAATTTCTACAAACATAACTAAGCTAAACATACAACAAAAACTTTTATAAACAAATGCATATACCACTGGGATGGAGAATTGTTTAATTTGCCACATAAGTACTTAGGACATGTTGAAACCTAACTAAATCCTTTAAGTTTTTACAGACCACTAGTGGAATGTACTAGGCACTCTGTCTTCTTAACAACAAAGATGTCAGGGTCATTACCTGTTAGCCAAATGGCAAACAAAACTACTTTACCTGCTTGGCCTGGTAAATACTGCTAGTATAAGGGAGGGATGGAAAAACAAGTGTTATTTAGTCTTAGCTATCGTATTTCTAAGTGAATATCATCCTCCAAAGCATCATGGGGGATGATATTAGGGAAACGTAGATTATCCTCCAAAATTCTCTTTCCCTTTCATATTTAGCAAAGCCTAACTCTCCCTCACCATCAGCAAGTCAGTCTTTGGTTTGCTCTGGAGGTTGGATAGCTGCTTTTTAGTGATATATACAAAGTGAGAAGGTAGAAGGATCAATGGAGAGATTATGTAGGAAATGATCTTGTTACAGCATCTGTTCATAGCACTTTTATTTGCTCATTGACTAAATATGTATTTTAAGTACTATCTATGTGCCAGGCACTGTACCACAGCTAGAGAAAAAAAAAAAAGGAATGGACACGTCCCCTGTTCGCCAGTAGTTCGGTTTCCCAGGGAAAAGAGACATAAGTAATCAACTATAATAGGCTGGGCTCTGAAAGGAGCGAAGTGGGAAAAGCACGTACTTGCTCTGTCTGGGAAAGTCAAGGTATCGGGCTCGAGGTATAAACTGGAGTTCATCAGGCAAAGAGGAACACAAACAATATCCCAGGAAGAGAAAACAGTGTGTGCAAAGCAACTACCAGTAGCTCAGTATGACTGCATTTCAGCTTGCACGCTGGGGGGTGGCAGGATATGAGACTGGAAAGGCAAACATAAGCCAAAACGACACGGATAACTGCCTCGTGCCATTGTGCTTACCTTCTTACTAAATCATAGAACACGTCTTATTCATCGTGTATCCCTAACTCAGTGTGTACCACGTAATAGGTACTCAAATAACAGTAAATAGCAACCCAACAGTCATTTTAAATGTAATTTTATGTCTGTCATAATCAGTTGTAAAACTAGGTCAACTTGCATTAAACTAGTACTTGCCTGAAATTAAAAAAAAAAAAACTAGTGTGGTATACTGCCCTCTGGTGGTCATAAAGAATACACTTTTCTGTCACAGTCAATACCCGTGGCTTTCCCACTTTTTTTTTTTTTTTTTTTTGAGACAGAGTCTCACTCTGTTGCCCAGGCTAGAGTGAGTGCCATGGCGTCATCCTAGCTCACAGCAGCCTCACACTCCTGGGCTCCAGCGATCCTCCTGCCTCAGCCTCCCAGGTAGGTGGGACTACAGGCATGCGCCACCATGCCCGGCTAATTTTTTCTATATTTATATTTTTTTAGTTGTCCAGATCATTTCTTTCTATTTTTTTAGTAGAGACGGGGTCTGGCTCTTGCTCAGGCTGATCACGAACTCCTGAGCTCAAACGATCCGCCAGTGCGCCCGGCCCCCACTTTTTAATAATAAAACTTACCCAAGAGATGCACTTTGATATTTTTCTATTCTACCGTATTTTGTTTTAAAACTATGGGAGGAAGCAAACATACAACAGAAAGAAAAGTGGTCAGACACGGTGGCTCACTCCTGTCATCCTAGCATTACGGTAGGCTGAGGCAGGAGAATCGCTTGAGGGCGGAAGTTCAAGATCAGCTAGAGCAAGAGTGAGACCCCCATCTCTACAAAAAAAATAATAGTAATAATAGAAAAATTATCTGGGTGTGGTGGCACACGCCTGTAATCCCAGCTACTCAGGAGGCTGAGGCAGGAGGATCCCTTGAGCTCAGGAGTTTGAGGCTGCTGTGAGCTATGATGATGCCATTGCACTTAAGCCCAGGCAACAGAGCAAGACCCTGTCTCAAAGAGAAAGAAGAGAGGAGAGGGGAGGGGTGGGGAGGGGAAGGGAGAGAAGAGCCTGGAAATTCATGTAACAGACTATCAGCAGTGGTGTTTTCCCAGTAGTAGGATTCCAGGTGATTTTAATTTTTTCTTAATAATTTTTTCTGTATTTTTCACACTATCTACATTGTATAAGAACAACTTTTTAAATTAGATAAGTCAGAAAAAATTAAGAGCAAATGAGATTGACTCCTTTGATAGAAGTGTACGCATGAAAGAAGAAAGAATGCCCCTCGAAGTCTGCCTTTCCAGATTTCCTATGAAGAAAATTCTATAACAGATTTTCTATACTGGAGGATAGGTTTGCTTGTCACACGAGCATCTTCCAGGGCATTCCTTATCCGCAAATATTCCTGAAAGGGGCTCCTAGACCTTCAGAATAAGAAGATAAGTAACTAAGCATAACTTTGCTTTATTTTTCCTCCTGTATATGAATATCAGTGAAAACAAGCTCTCCAAGAACTTTTCCTTGGAAAGATTAGATCAGCCTGACTTTTGTTCCACTGGCTGGAGCTTCTGACAGCAAAGTATGAAAGCACTGTTAACAGTACTGCACTACAGAATCGTAAACTAGGTGCACAAAAATATACACAAAAATGCCTTAGTTATTGTTATTGCTTATATTTCCTAAAATTTTGATTATGACCTAAACAATAGCTATGAAATATCTAAAATATTCATTAAAATCTTTCCATTTTTAATGTTTTGTCCTCATATTTCATTGTATATGTAGTAGTTGTCATAATGCCTTTCTTCCAAAGATTCTTACAATGTCTAGATTTTTTTTAAAAAATTTAAGCAGTAAACTTGCCAAGAATTTTAAAGTAAGAACTCTACACATCATATACTCCAAACTCCCCATATTAAAGATGAAATCCAAGTATTCTTTAAATGGCCTTGGTTAAAGCTTCAAACGTTCATGGAAACAAAACTAGTCTTTTGCCTTTGGGGTTTCTACAACCCAGCAAAGAAAGGAAAGAAAAAAAAAATCTTTACAGAAAAGTGAGAGCTTTATAACTTACTACATTTATTGGAAATCAGTTCATAGCTATGTGATTTATTTATGTATTCACTCAATACAACTTTGTTGAGCAAATCATCTCTGTGCTTGGGACTGGAGTCTCCAATAGGGATCAAATACTGTACCACTAATCAAGAAATTTATTGCCTATGAGATCTTAAAGGCTGGTAATTACAAAATGTGACAAACATTACAAAAGGAGTAAACACAGATTATAATGAGGTCATATAGAAGAGCCTTCTAATCCAGACTTGGGCATGAAAGCAGACTTCTTGGAAAATACGACTACTAAACTGAGACCTAAATGATGGCTTAGACAAGCAAAGATGGAAGTGGAAGTAATGTCAGGCGTTAGGAACAGCATGTGTCAAACTCAGCCCGCTTTACCCTGACTTCATAAATCTCCAATTCAAAGAGTACTGAGAGGGCTTTCAGCAAAGAAAGCAATTGAAAACACACTTTTACCTCTGCTCCTCCCAGAAACCCCACTTAAATGACAGTTAAGGATTAAAAAGGAGAGAGAGCAAGGACAAAGAGAAACAGAGGGAAGATAGCACCATGACTTTGAAAGTTAGAAGATAGGTGGTCAAGTAACAACTGATTTAGCTAATCAAAGAAAGCTAAGACGTATGCTGGCAGCGGGGGAAGACAGTTTGTCCTGAAAAAGCCCAGAAAGGCTCAGGTTTGAAAGACATCAGGTAGTTCTGAAAACTGGGGGTAAAGGTAAGATTGAAGCAGGATTAGTTGAAAGTCTGTTTTAAAAACAGGCCTCAGATCCAAACTCCATTCCATACAGCTGGACCACTCCCCTTCTTAACCAAAGCAGGAACATTTTACTTTAAAACTGAAAATAAAAGAGGGCTTCTTCAACCTGTTAAAAGGCATTTTATCTAAAAGGTTGCTGAGGTGCACACTGTTGAAATTTCCCCTTCAGGACTGAGGAGTCTTTGCCCGGCTGATGGGAATGTTGGCAGCTGACAGCTCTCAGCTGAATCAGTCTCCAGGCATTTCCCTCGAGCCAAAAGACACCTCACACAGGGTCATGCTCAGTCCCCGAGGACAGCCCTTATCCAATGCCTGCTTAATGTGGGGTATAAAGTCCTGGCGCCTTTGCCTCAAGGTAGGAAAATTTTGAAAGGCATGACTGCAGGCCAGCAAGAAACAAAAAAATGTAACTTTTTAAAAGAAAAGATACTACTTACTATGACAAAAAAATTTTTAAATACCAACGATGTATCTTTAAAAAGCTATGCAATCCTTTTCTGGAAAAAAAAAAATGTTGAAAGACATTTTAAAAGACTTAAAGGAAAGTATATACCACATCTTTGGATTTGAAGACTGACTCTCATAAAGATGGCAGTTCTTCATGTTGATCTTAAACAGTCAATGCAATTGCAAACAAAACACTAAAGGGCTGTTTGTGGAACTTGACAAGCTGATCCGAAAAGTTATATGAAAGAGGAAAAGAACGAAAATAGCCCAGATACACCTGTATAAGAAAAACAACATGGAGGTACTTGTCTTATCAAGTAACAAAACTTAACGGAAAACTTTTGTAAGTAAGGTAATGTTGTATTGGCACAGGGATACATATAAAAATCAATAAAATAGTATAAAGAATCCAAAATGAACTCATGCAAATAAAAATCCTGATGAGACAAAGCAGGCATTGCAAATCAATGGGGAAACAACAGATGTGCACCACCCATTTCCTTCTGAGAGATGACCTGCTTCAAAGAGGATGTTGACTGACAGCCTGTACCTTCCGCATCCGCCACAGTGCTCACACCAATGCCATGCTTCCCCCGGGCTGCTCCCAGTGATTGAAGATTGTGGGTGTACTAGAAACAGACCATTCTTGCCCAATGGGGGACTTCTCTAGTGGGCAGTCATTGCGCAGAGGTGCCTCACTGGCCTGGGGAAGACTTTCTCAGAGGCACTTCTTCCTTCCCACTCTCTTTTCACAAGCTTGATATCAAGACTAACTTCTCCTACTTCACTTTATCCTTCCTAGGTGTTTCCTAACAATAAATCTCATGCACCTCTAATACCATCTTGGTATCTGCTTCTCAGAGGAGCTCCACTGACATAGTCGGTACCAGGAATGGTCCAAGAAAGCGAACTGTTAGGTGGAGATTGGTGATTGGATCGCTCCCTCGCTGGCAAGGAGAACCTCATACTGAGTGGAATGTTGGCCACAGACTGTCCCTAGCACAAGGTGGTGGCCCAATCGTTATTTCATAGGTGATGACTTTCGAAAACATCCCAGTGGAGAAAAACAGGCTTGCCAACGCAAGAATTCAGGCATTTAAAAGATTCAGGTAGGGACAATACCTGCAAAGACAGTGGCTGGTTATTACTGAGTTGGAACCCTTCAGAGTGCTAATGAGAAACTGAGAGCAGTTAACAAACAGTTAAAGGCTAAGTGTGAGAGCCAGAGTCCACTTGTGCAGGTACCGCTTATCATCTATGACCAAAAGAAGGTAAGAATGGAGGAGGAGGTAGCTGAGGACAGTGGTCCCTATAAAGAGTCACAATGCCTTGCTCGGTTTCCAGACCTGAGCTAATTTTTAAATCTGGAACCCATTAGATAAAGAGATGGCCGGGTCCCCCAGAAGAAAGACCTGCAATACCCCCAACAAATATGCACAGCAAAGATTCCTTCAGGTCTTATCTAAAGGCCCCATGGCCATTTCAGCGAGTGTACACTTAGGAAAGGGGAATATTTAAGGATTATTGGACATAGAATCTTAGTCCACAATGTTCTTTAGCCACTCCAGGATGTGAGCTACCAAAACAAGGTAGTAAAGCAAGACAACAAAAATAAGAAATCTAAGAAACAAGAGAGCTGTGGCGGCCATGAGAGTGCGTTTTGCAGCCCTCCAGCTATGGGAGCATAATGTCCTAGCTGATGTGATCTGAGGTCCATCCCAGCCCAGAGAACAGGCTCTTGGAGGACCCAGAGCTAACACAGGAAAAGGGAAAAAAACAAACAAAAATGCCAGGATGATGGTAAAGGAAAACTTCAGCTGTGCAGCAAGCCTAGAAAGTGACCAGCCAAGACAAGTGCAGAAGGAAGGGCCATAAGAAGATAAAATTGATAGAAAATCTAATATGGTGAAATGCTATTAGGAGGACATTTGCACTCTGGAAGAGAAAAATTAGTAATAAATTACATAGAAAATTAAACAGAAAAATCATCATTTTTAATGATAGCCAAAACAAAAATTTGAATAAGCAATAATATAAATTCATAGTATACTACATGACAACAGCAAAAATCATATTTATTTAATTATAATAATGCAAATATTCAATATTAATCTAACAATTATAATGCATTGGTAAGTATTTTAGTAGACTGGGAGAAAGGCAAGCGTGGTGGAGAAGGGTGGAGAATGGTATAAGGAAATATAGTAAGAGGATAATAGGTCATACGAAACAAATATCAAGAATGTTGTTTAGAAATGTGGAGATACAAACCAAAAGAAAAATCTAAAAGAATTAAAAATTATCTGGGGAGAGGAACAGAGGAATACTGCTAATTATTTCACAGTAAGACTTTCAGAAGTATTTTATTTTTAGGCTATGTATAACCTTGGTAAAGTTTAAATTCAAAATAATTATTAAAAAGCAATAAAAATGTTTTTAAAAGCAATGAAATTGTGACAATTTCACAATCATTTGTGATTATATAATGAATTCTTTGCTCTGCATAATCAGCACTAAAAATAATAATACTAAAAATTTTAAAATATTTAAAGAAGGAAAAAAAGAGTTCTTAGAAATCAATAAAAGAAATACACCACAATTAAATAAATAGGCAGTTCATAAAAGAACTAAAATGTGAATAACAATGTAAAAACATTTCATCTCAGAATTAAAGAAATGAAAGTTTAAAAAAGAACAATGAGGCCAGGTGCAGTGGCTCAAGCCTGTAATCATAGCACTCTTGGAGGCTAAGGTGGGAGGATCTCTGGAGCCCAAGAGTTTGAGATTTCAGTGAGCTATGATGACGCCACTGCACTCTACCTGGGGTGACAGAGTGAAACTGTCTCAAAAAAGAAAAAAATAATGAGACCACTTCTAGATCTACATGTACTTCGAGAGAAAACGTATGTCCACACATAAACTTGTACATAAATGTTTATAACAGCATTATTTAATAAACCTAAAAAGAAGCAATAACCCAAATGTTCATCAACTGACAAATAGATAAATAAAAGGTGGTATATCCATACAATGGACTATGATTCAGCAATAAAAAAGAATAAAGTTCTGATACATGCTACAACATGGATGAATCTTGGAAACATTATGCTAAGTGAAAGAAGCCAGTCATGAAAGGTCACATATCATATGATTCCATTTATATAAAATGTCCAAAATAGGCAAATCCACAGAAGCAGAAAATAGATTAGCGGTTGCCAGGGGCTGGAAGGAGAAATAGGGAAGGACTGCTAATGGGTATGAAGTTTCTCTTTGAGGGTATGAAAATATTCTAAAATTAGTTAGTGGTGATGGTTACACAACTCCACTAAATTTTGAATACTTTAAGGGTGATGTTATGGTTTGTGAATTGTATCGTAATACAGCTGTCATAAAAAAACCACAAAAGACATTAAAAATATTAAAAAATAGCAATGAGAAATGTAGGGTGGAAGAAAATAGTAAGATTACAAGAGAAAGAAAAGAAAAGAAAAAAAACCTCACAATTCAAGCAAATGTATGTCATGGTTAAATAAATGAATGATAAAATTATAGAGATTTTTTGCTTATGGCTGGAGGTCACACACTGAAGTTCATGTCTCAAGTTAGAACACAGTAAGTATGAGGGTCATATTCCTTTTGTTGTGTTATTTCTGTATACCAAATATTGCATTTTACATACAGATTACCACCAAAACAATGTTCACATAGCTCAAGATAATGATATATAGCGGTATATTACTTTTTTAAGAGCTAGAGATTAGAATAAAAACCTATCACAAAATCTATTTCATCAACACAGAGAAGTAGAACTGTTTTCTCCTTGGCTTGAGAAAAAACAACAAAATGGGATTTTGGAAAAGAAAAACTATTAAAGCCATGCATTTAGCAAGCAGATACAGTATTTCTAAGAGAATCTAGCTGATCTATCCTAACGCAAAATATTCTGTTATTTATTTAGATTGCTTTCCAAATGTATGTACTATCTGAAATGAATACGGTTTTCAAATGACTTTTTGCCAAATGGATTGGGAAGGCAAAAATAGCATCAAAGACCCAGAGAAGCTGTAAGAGCATTACAAGAAAAAACTTGGAAGGTGTGCTTGGCCAGGAAGCCAAGAGGACCTTTAATCCAAACAAATCATGAGCCAAAGGTATCGTTTTAAATGGGAGAGAATGAAATCACCCTCTTTCATAAGGCCAACTCATGCCCTTCCAGTTTATTTCCATGACAAACCAGCTACAAATTACATGAGATTTCATTGACAACATTCATTTTTTAATCATTTTCAAGTCAGTTTTATAAGTCTGATATAAACAAAAGGTAATCTCTTCCCAGAAACATCTGCTAGGGTATTTATCCTACATAATGCTTTCATTGACACATATTCGCTCTCTATCAAAGTGATTTTTCAACAGTTCATGTAACTTTTAAATAATTCATATAACTTCATCTTTCAGCATGGACACCTAAAGAAACATGAAATAAAACACTTCAAATTTTTTCGAAGAAAATAGAAACAAAAACAAAAAGGGATTGTTCTAAGGAATAGGATATTCAAGCACCATATTTCAGATACTTGGGAGGCAGGAGCGCATGTAAGCCTTCTAACCCTAATATATCTGTCTCCTAAGTCAATTTTTTATTTGTAATGAGTCAGAATCCTTATAGCAATATTAAAATCTACATTATTATATCTACATTTTTGTTAAGATAATCTTAAAAATAATTTTAAATATTTCTATTCAGTTACATTATTTTGAGGATGTCTCGCTTTCAAAAAGAATGATCATTTTTATGTCCCACAATTTCCAGAATACATTTAATTTTAAGATAAAATTCAAACTTCCTATTAATGAATTATTTTGATATACCTTTTTTTACATTAAAACAATCAAATAAAAATAGCAAATGACAGTTGATTTAACACATAAGATCCAACAATAGATTTAAATAGATTTTCCCATAAGGGGAAAGGTAAAAAAAGCTCCAGCTAATTCTTTAGTCATCTTCTAGTGAGGACCCACTTTATGTCAAGCTCTCATAAATTAAGCTACTCTAGATAATTTTCCAGAAGTAAACAGTGATGTCATGGCAGCTTTGGAGCAAGTTACAGTAATAACAATAATAACTACAATTGAGTACTTACCATGTGGCCGGCACTTTGCTAGGAACAGTATATGAAAACCCCATTTAAAGTTCCCAAAGCCTTAGAATGTAGGTAGAATATTTTTTCCCTTTAGCAGACAATAGCAGTGAAGCAAAGAGAGATTTAAGAAATTTGCCCAAAGTCACACAGTTAGAAAATGTGGCAAACTGGAATTCTAAACCAGGTAATCTGACCCCAGAACACACACTCTTAATACTACTTCTTGAAACTTAGAATGAATTTTCTTTTGGAACCATATTGTAACTGTAATTAGTTTTACAAGATAGTACATAAAAGCCTATAGACAACAGATTATACATACACAACTGAACTCTAATGACTAATGAGCTGATTCAGACACAGAAAGAATTAATAGCATAAGGAGTGTTTTATCTCTATTTTTAACAATGGCCATTATCTTGAAAAAAGGTTTGTGACTATTGTAAAGCCAAAGAATCCTCTTGGCAAGTGAAATCTAAGCCAACACTTCAACTTCTAAAACAGATGAGATTCTCTGCCATAGAGCATGCAAAAAAAAAAAAAAAAAAGAAAAGAAGAAAACAGAAAAGAGTAGGAGTAGATCTCTGATTGAAATGGGAAAGAAAAGCCGAACTCTCCTTCCTCCATTCTGCAAAATAGACCCTGAGATACTTCCAAAAATCTCTGGATTTCAAGGAAGACAGCCTAAAAATCACTGAAATAGACAAAAGGATTGCTATGGAGCCAGTAGATCTTGTTTTCCAAAAATCACTGGACTAAGTATCTTATGATGTTCTTGTAGACAAAATAGAGAAATACAGGTTGGAAAATAGTACAGTTACATGTAACGATAGATCTGTCCATCTGATGGAAGGCTTTGGTGTCATGCCAGAGGACTTTGTATCTGTCCAACCCCATTCAACATTTCTCATCAATAACTTGGATGGAGTGCTTCCTAGAAGGTATGCCTAGGGAAAACAGTTTAAAATCATCACCAAACATAATCAAGAAAAGAGTGAACTGCAAACATTTCAGGAATATACATTTTTAAATGCTGAATATTTTTCACAGAAAAAAATGTTCCTTTTTGGTGAGACCTAGTATGTAGGAGTAGACCCTTGAAGGAGACAAGGCATTCAAGACTTCATCTTTAACTTAATAAATCCAAAAGTTAACTCATCTCCATCCCTGCACAGTTAACTTCGCAGGTATGAATGCCCCACTCGCCCACCCCCACCAGACTGCAATAATCGATTGCTCAGAGGACCATAAGGAATGCCAAAACCAAAAGAACAGAAAACTAACTTCAAAGTGAACTTCAAATTAAATGGTCTACAAACAGATATTAAAAGCAGTGTAAGAAGCCACGATGAAAGCAAAAACCAGGGAGAGAGGTGATAACTGCATGGATCACAAGGAGTGGTCTGAGTCTTATCTTGTTCTTTTGCTTATGTTAACTTTGCTTGCTCGGCCAAGTTTAAAGGTCCAGAGTTGAAACAGATACAATTCTTTCCAAGGTAGAGCAGAATCAGTATTTTCCTGGTTAACACAATGGGAAGTTGTAATGAGTTCCAGGCTGTTCTTGAAGCGAATGCATAGTCACATGACTTCTTTCAACACCGAAGCACTCTTCCAAATACATTAAGTACATGAACTGATGTTGATATCCAAATCAATCTAATGCTTTTCCACTCTGTTCCCCATCTCAGACTAACAGAGCCAGATACGTGTGTTGGGTAGAGGGCATGGTTTTAGCTGGCCAGGTGAAGCAAGGAAGTGGTGGAAGATGGGAAGATAACCATAGAAGAGAGTAATTATAGTGGGAGCATTCCATAGTTTGAATGTGTCCCTAAAATACAAGTGCTGAAAACTTAATCGCCAATGCAACGGTGTTGAGAGGTGGGCCCTTTAAGAGGTGATTAGGTCATGATGGCTCTGCCCTTGAGAATGGATTAATGCTGGTCTCAGGAATGGCTTCCTGAAAAAAGGATGTGTTTGTCCTCTTCCTCGCCCCCCACATGTACTCTTTTGCCTTTCCCCCCTTCCACCATGGCATAGTGCAGCAAGAAGGCCCTTGCCATATCCCAGCCTCCAGAACTGTAAGAAATAAAGTTCTTTTCTTTGTAAATTTTCCAGTCTGTGGTATTCCACTATAGCAACACAAAACAGACTAAGCCAGAACATCACAGGGTTAGGGAATTCCACAAAGATGAAAAACGCAATATCCAGTTGTTGCTGTCTTTTGTTGTTGTTGTTTTTCTGGGAAGGCAA
Organism: Avahi laniger; assembly: GCA_963575035.1. NCBI lineage: Eukaryota > Metazoa > Chordata > Mammalia > Primates > Indriidae > Avahi > Avahi laniger. Next base: position 18,561 of record CAUYSK010037455.1, read on the forward strand.
TGTATATATGTTGGAAGGAAAAATAAAGGGTGCCTCCCGCATTTCCCAGTAGCAGTAGGTCTCTGCTTTGTACTATTAGTAATATTCACCTAACAGTGTTTTCGAGAATTAAATGAAAATCCATGGAAACTGTTTAGAATAATGCCTGGTAAAACAGTACATACTCAAAAATATCAGCCAGTATTTTATTATTATACTATCATTATCGTCGTCATCATCATCATCATCCTGGCATTATCGTCTTGGAACCTATTAGTCCTCTTGAGCAGTCTATAAATCTTCCAGGTCAGCCGCAGGGCAGCTGTGGAGCTGTGGTATAGAGAAATGATGGCACCGTGAGATGGGAGTGTTTCAGCCCAGATGCAGGACAAGGCTAAGTCAAGAGAGTATGTGAATGACATCTTAAAAACTGAGTTCAAACTGTTTTAAGTATGTCTTCTGTTAATTATCCTCTCCAGATCAAATGAATAGTGATGCTTCCTGTAGGTCTAGGCTCTCAGGAGTTTGGCTAGGTTGGAGATCAGAGAAAGAAAAAGCAGAAAATGATCTGGGATGCTCATTAAACTGGTGTCAGTAATGGCGACGCTAACAGAACACTAGGGAGGTAAAGAGTCTGATGCAATCTCTGCAAGCCTGCAGCTAGGTAAGTGTGGAGAAGCTTGATTTTGGACTTTGACACAGCTCAGACCTTGGCCACCAGTTCTGTTTTAAAATGACCCCAATTTAGGGATCTCTTTCATCTCCCAGGCAGAATCTGAAAATATCCTGTTAAGTAATCTTCATTCAGGATTCAAGGCCCACGTGGGAAGGGAAGCTAGGTTGGAGAAGGAGATTGTATGATAGTTTGCACGGATCATAAAGCTATTGGGAGAATTCAGAGGTAAAAGAAGTGCAGGGTATAGATTTCCAGGCAAGAGAGATTAAGAGCTACAGAAAAACATGTATAATTTATACCTCAATAATACAATATGATAAAATTCCTCAACTTTAAGTCTAAAATTTGATTAATAAATTGTACCATCATGTAATTAACAATACAATCACAATGTGATTGTATCCTTTTTCGTTTGTAGCCTTTTTCGTTTTTGTTTTTCAAATAAAGTCTGGTTTTATTGCTTTTGGCCAAAGCTGTTACAGAGCTTACACAGCAAAAATCTGCTGTAACTTCATCTTCCAGGTAAGTGCCAGCTTGGAAGTGTGCACCTAAGAATGTTTTTTAAGTAGAGCATTGATCTTGAATAAATATTAGTTGAAATTTATTTGAAAAACATCTGACATGGATCTAGGCAGATTAAATGAGGAAAAAAAGTATATATAAGAACTGCTCCTGGTTGGGTGCAGTGGTTCAAGCTTGTAATCCTAGCACTTTGGGAGGCTGAGGTGGGGGGATCGCTTAAGGCCAGGAGTTTGAGACGAGCCTGAGCAAGATCAAGATCCCCTTCTCTCTAAAAAATGGAAAAATTAGCCTGACATGGTCCAGTAGTCCCAGCTGCTAGGGAGGGTGAGGCAGGAGGGTCTTTTGAGCCCAGGAGATTGAGGTTGCCGTGAGCTATATGCCCTCCAGCCTGGGCAACATGGCAAAAAAAAAAAAAAGAAAAAAAGAACTGCTCCATCAGGCCTCCAAATGCAGGACCCTTGGGCTTACCTGTTTATTATAAAAGACACTACAAAGGGTACACATGATGGGATGCATAGGGCGAGGTATGGGGAGAAAGGGCACAGAGGTTCCATGCCCTCCCTGGGCGGGCCGCCCTCCAAGATCCTCCAAGTGATTAACTCTCTGGACCTGCACATGATGTAAAACATTTTCATCACTGCAGAAAGTTTCTTCCTGCCTCTTTGCAATCAATCCTCTCTCCCCTAACAACCACTGATTTGCTGTCAGTAGAATTTTAACTTTTTTAGAATGTCATATCGATGGAATTATGCAGTCAAGATGGCTACATAATTTGCAAAATAAAAATGTGGGGTCCCTTGTTCAAAAGTTATTAAGAATTTCAAGGAAAAAAATATATATTTTTATCAAAAATGTAAATTCAAGTAAATGTATGTCTTTCGCAATCAAAATTATTACACTTACTTTTCAAAAAAAAAGAATTTCAAGGAAGCAAAAGCAGATTATTAAACTGAGCACAGAAGCTTTCTGAATATGGGACATTGTGTGATGGCATCGGCCACATGCTCATGAAGCCATGTTGTCGCGTGTATCTGTACTTTGTCCCTTTTATTGCTGAGTAGTATTCCATGCATGAATGTACCACAATTTATCTCCTTACCAATGGATGAACATTTACCTTGTTTTCAGTTTGCAGCTGTTACAAACAAAACTGCTAATGAATATTCAAATATTAATACAAATCTTTGTTAAGCAAATGTGACAACTGATACGCCACAAACACAAATTTTTGATGTCTTTTGAAGAGAAGTTTTTAATTTTGATTAAGCCTAATTTATCAACTTGTTTCTTTTATGACTCACACTTTTTGTGTCCTATCCAAGAAATCTTTACCCGACCCAAGGTAACAAAGATTTTGTTTCATGTTTTGTTTCAGAAGTTTCATCATTTTAGGATTTACATTAAGGTCTATGCTCCATTCTGAGTTAGTTTGGTATATGGTACAAAGTATGATTCAAAGTCATTTATTTAATTACTTTTGCATATGTGTGTCCTATTGTTCCACCTCCATTTGTTGAAAAAGGCCATTCTTCCTGTGGTGAATCGCCGGTAAGCTTACTGAGGCTGATGATCCATTAAAGGCCTCTTTTTTTTTTTTTTTTTTTTTGAAACAATCTCACTCTGCTGTCCTGGCTAGCATCAGCCTAGCTCACAGCAGCCTCAGACTCCTGGGCTCAAGCAGTCCTTCTGCCTCAGCCTCCCAAGTAGCTGGGACTACAGGCATGTGTCACCATGCCCGGCTAATTTTTTCTATATATTTTTAGTTGTCCAATTAATTTCTTTATATTTTTGGTAGAGACAGGGTCTCGCTCTTGCTCAGGCTGGTCTCAAACTCCCGAGCTCAAACAATCCACCCGCCTCGGCCTCCCAGAGTGCTAGGATTACAGGCATGAGCCACCGCGCCCAGCCCATTAAGGGCCTTTAACCGGAGGAATGGCAAGATCCTTTAACAAGACCATGCAGCTCCTATCAGGAGAATGGATCATAAGGAAGCAAAGTGGAAGAAGAGAAATCAGTTAGAAGACTACAGTTCCGGTGAGACAGGTTGGAAACTTGGACCGGTGTTAAGCCGAGGAATGATGAGATCTCCGTGTAGTTTTAATTGGCATTTCCCTAATAACTAATAATGCAGAGCATTTTGCATGGGATTAGTTGCCATCCATGTATCATCTTTGGTGAAGTGTCTATTCAAACCCTACCTCCTTTTTTTTACATTTAGATCTAATACCCACTGAACAATTTTAAGCAAAGGAGTGGCAAGATCCCATTGTGGTTTTGCTGTTTTAATTGGCATTTCCTGAGTGTCTAATGATGTTGAGCTCTTTAACGTGCTTACTTTCCATCCATTTTACAAGTGTCTAATCAAATCATGTGTCTATTTTTTTTACATCGAGTTCTGTGATTCATTGGAGGGTTTTAAGCAGAACAGTGACAAGATCTTTCAACAAGATTGTGCAGCTGCTATGAGAAGAATAGATAATAATGAAGCAAAAGTGGAATCGGAGAGATCAATTAGGAGATTATTTGCAGCCCAAGTGAGAGACAATGGGGGCTTGTACTGCAGTGGGAGCGGGAGAGATGTAAAGAGATAGACAGGTTTGGAATATGCTCTGGAAGTAGAGTTGATAGAAGCTACTGGAGGATTAGCTGCAGAGGATAGAGAATGACGGGAATCTAGGGCCGTTCTTGTATTTTGGGATCGAACTGTAAAGAAGACGGGGGAGGCTGTTGACTAGGATAGAAAAGACTAGAAAGTGGTGGAAAAAGCAGGAGTGGGAGGTGGACTGTTTTGGCCATGTTGTAGCCGGTGCTGGTTAGACACCCATGCAAGGCGTTACGGAGGCATTTGGAGATACAAGTCTGGAGATTCAGAGAGAGGTCAAAGCCAGGGATTGAAAAGATTGGCATGTAGATGGTGTTTATATTCTTCTAGTAATTTTATGGTTTCATTATTTAGATGTCTGTCTTTCATCCACTCAAATCGTAATACAGTGTGTGGTAGAGATTTGATTTTTCCCACATGGGCAGCCACTTGCCTCAGCACAGCTCTGATCTGTAATTCTCTCAGGACTATCAGTGCTCTGCCTCCCCTCCTATCCCTCACCTCCAGAATAACAACCAGATTTCCCATCTGGGTATTCAAAGCACTCAATGCACTGGTCCTATTTTCTTTCCTTCTCTATTTCATTCACTTTACGGTTTTCAAATTGTACTGCGATGAGCCCTAGGGAGTATAAAAGCCCTCTCAGAGCCATCTTGGCATGAGATAAGGGAGCAAACAGGCAAGGACTCTGTCACTCGCCCTGACTTCAAACACTAGAACTCTCCTTTCACCCGATTTACATATTGATGCTTCCAAACAAGAATTTTATTGAAGAGATTCAGTTGCTTAAAAAAAAAACCAATCTTCTGGTGTGGTGGCTCACGCCTGTAATCCCAGCACTTTGGGAGGCTGAGGCAGAAGGATCACTTGGAGCCAGGAGTTTGAGACCAGCCTGGGCAACATAGCAAGAACCCTTCTCCACAAAACATCAAAAAATTAGCCAGGCATGGTAGGCCTGTTTGTCATAGACTGGGTTCCACTGGAAACAGACTTTGAGACAGAGATCTGTGCACAAGAGGTTTATCAAGGCATGCTCTCCTGTAAAAGAAATGAAGGAATTAAGATTAAGTAGGAGAGGAGATATTGGAACTATGAAGCAGTTACAACAGAGAATTCATCAATCCTAGATATCCCAGGACTGGGCACAGTGGCTCATGCCTGTAATCCTAGCACTCAGGGAGGCCGAGGCAGGAGAATCACTTGAGGTCAGAAGGTCGAGACCAGCTTGAGCAAGAGTGAGACCCTGTCTCTACTAAAAATAGAAAAAATTAGCCGGGCGTGGTGGTGCATGCCTGCCTGCAGTCCCAGCTACTCAAAAGGGAGGCTGAGGCAGGAGGATTGCTTGAGCCCAAGGGTTTGACGTTGCTGAGAACTAGGCTGACGCCATGGCACTCTAGTCTGAACAACAGAATGAGACTCTTTCTCTCTCTCTCTCTCTCTCTCTCTCTCTATATATATATATATATATATATATATAAATAATTAAAAAATTAAAAAAATAAATTGAAACTAAAATTTAAAAAAAAATCCTGGATGTCCCAGATTGAGGCAAGGGGACAAGCATTGTCCAGTCAATGTATTTTGGCTTCCCTGGGAAGGTAATGTGAAATTGGGTGACAAAGCTCGCTTTAGGATGAGTGGAGTTCCATGGAAGACAATTTTCCATGGACCAGCAGCAGGGGTGGGGGAGGCCTGGTGGAGCTCAGGCAGTGATGCCCGCCCAGTCCCTAACAGGCCATGGACCTACCAGGCCAGTTCCTACCAGGTTGGCCGGGGCTTGGGGACTGCAGTTGTAGGCAGTTCCTGGAGAGGGACTCAGCCATAAGCCATCCACAGATGACAATTCCATCAGTGCCTCAGTTCTGAAGAGGGTTCTTGGTGGCACACCACAGCATCTATAGCACTTCTTTGCATTTGCTCAGCCTATTTATTTTGTCAGAAACATTTCTTACCACCTCCAAATCCTACCCTTCTGTTAAGCCCAGTTCAAATGCTATACCTCCATTAAACTTTCCCTGATTCTTGTCACTGTACATAGTATCTTTCTCTTCTAAATATCAAGCACTTCATATTCCTCTTATGGAACTGTGGCGTTTATCTTGTTTGACCTTCTATAAGAGCTATTTTTCACTTTAATAAATTGATAACTTTCTATCTATAACCCCAGCAATAAACTAGGACCTGAGGATTTAAAGTGATCAAAACAGACATGATCCTCCCCCTGCTTTAAATAAATAATTGGAAGTTAAAGAGTTCGCAGTAGTAAAAGATACGTAGGTTGAAAATTTAATTCCAATGAGGGTGTCGGGGAATGACTCTCTAAGGAAGTGATATTAAACTCAGACCAAAAGGATAAGTAGAGAGTATCTCAGTGAAGGGGCCTTGGAGATAAGGAGTGGCGTGTATGCAACTAAGAGAGAGCAGCTAATGCTACAGGTGACATATGTGGATCCCTTCCTATGTGCCAGACATCGTCTTAGCTGCTGAGGCTCCATCACTAAACAAAAACAAGAAGAAAAGTTCTTCCTCCAAGGAGCTTCCATTCTAGAAAATAAAAGAACTTACTGTAACTAGAGTTTAGAGAGCAAAGGAGAGAGTGATGTGAGACAAGGCTGAAGAGGTCGGTAGAAGGCAGACCGGTAATGGCGTGATGTGATTTGAGGGTTTTAATGCCACGGGACACGATCAGATAGTTTTTCAAACAATCACTCTGGCTGTAGTGTACGTGTCCTGTCTCCCCTTCTGTATTGTAAGGTTTTAGAAAACTGCTCTGTAACTAATTTACCTTCCAGCTCATAAAGCCCCTTTGCAAATAATAGGCACCCAATAAATAATAACAAAGGATAACATCTGAGTATTTTCTATGTGCTGGAGACTGGTCTAAACACGTCCCATGTATCAACTCATTCATCCTCACAACGCACCATCTCAGCTGGCGGGCCAAATGAGAGTAAGGACGTTTATTTGGAGCATGGGAACCTGAACTCATCTGAGAGTCTACAGATATTAGTTCTATGCGTACAATAAGGGGAGAGGGGTGAGCAGTGGATGAGAAAAAAAATCAAAGTGCCAATACACAGCTCCACATGTCTCTGCATCTTACTCAAGCAAAATTATTTTAAAACATTCACAGTTTCTTAGCTAGAAAGCTAAGACATACATGGACAGGAAAACTGTGTGATCCTATAGCCAAAAAAAGACTGCTGTACACATTTGCATATCTCTAGAACCCTCACTCTGTCTTCTGTATTGAAAATTATTCAAATGTATGTCTAAAGAACATGATAAGCCGACTTACCAAAACCACTGTGCTTTCTGAGGAACTGTTTATTACAAACCATAACGATCTCTTAAGGCATCAGCAACAGCCCATCCCTCTCTGAAAAAAAAAATACTGAAAAAAATACAAATAAAAAAATCTTGAGAATTTGTTATCTGGGATCTGCAAAGAGACCTGTCTGATTGGACTGGGAGACACCCTCACCCCCCAGCTCCCTGACATTGCAACACACAAATGAAAAAGACTCACCTGTGGCCCAAAAGCAGCTGTAACTCCCAGAATGGAAGCTAGATAAATACTGCACTTAGAACAGGCACTCAGGAATAGTCACGGACTGAGCCTCACAAGTATGTTTATAGTTCCAAATGAGAAACAACACAAGGAGCCATGGCAACCTAGAAGATGGGGAAAGGCAGATAAAGGTGAGAGGACATGAAGTGCTCATCCCTGTTAGCATGGAGGAACTTTGACCAGAATTCCACTCGAATACATGAGTGTAAAACAGCTTAGTGATCCTTTTCTTCAAGCACTCCCAGACAGTTCTTAGATTAAGTATAGGTTTATCTGCAGGTTTACCCCTGATAAAAAAAAAAAAATATGTAACTAATGATCAAGAGCCATCCTCCTCCCCCATTAGCGCCTCATTTCTGCACACCAAAGTAGGGGTTCTCCAACTAAACCCCCTACTTTGTCTTTCTAGCATTTTCCTCCACTTCAGGCAATAGTTACAGCCCCAAACTGGGCCTTAGCCATCCCCTAACCTAGCCCCCACCCCACAGTGCTGGAGGCGTGGCAGATTCATTTGAATAGGAAGTTGGGATACCTTGCTTTGTAACATTTCATAAACTTTGTTTAAACAAGTGTAAACCGAAAACAGGATTTTGCAATAAAAAGTATTTTTATAGAAACCAAACAAAGACTAACAAGAGTTGTACCCAGCCATTAGGAAGGTAAAGGAACTGCTTTTCTCTATAGCCCTAAAAAGCTTTAAATTAATGTCAAAGACAGGAGTCCTGTCACGGAACAGAGAGACAAGTTCCAGCCCCTACTTGTTTATAATCTTCCTGAGGCTGTAAGGCCACCCCACCCCATCCCCCCACTCTGCCCCACCCCACACTAAATGAAAGGCAGAAACTAAAAGGCAGTCCAGTTTAACCCTTTCCTTTACCACAGGGCCTTTTAACTGCCAGCAGATAATATTAATTACACCATGAAGCTTCTGCTATGCTAAACAAAGCTAAAGTTAATAAGCAAATAACAATGATGCTCATTTAGTCAGCACGTACCAGGCACTGGTATAACATACCAGTGTTTCTTCAATTAGTCCCTGCAACAACCTGGATGAGGAGACTGAGACAGAGAAGGTAACTGGTCAAGTTAACTTCACACAGTAAGCAGCAGAGTGAAAAACAGAACTGCTTGACCCTATAACATCTATGCTTTAACTACAGTTAAAGACTATAAATGAAATTCATGCATAATAAATTATCTGTAAATTTAATTTGTTAAAATTAAAGTTAATATAATTATAAATTTATTCATAAATAAATTACCTAAAAATTAAATTTATAAATATAATTAAATTTATAAAATGTTATTTATTCAAAGATAATCCGTAAAGCTCAAGTTGTTTTAAATTAAATATATCCAGGCAGCAAATATGCCTATGGCTAGCTAACCTTAATGCTTACAACAAAAATATAACTGCCATCTTAGTCAAATCATTTGTATTTTCACACATATGATGTAATATAGATCAATAAAACTGGAATCATTGATTCATTTACACAATAAATTTCTTGGAATCCTCTTCTGTGTGCCAACCACTAAGAATACAATGTTGAACAGAATACTCAGTCTCTGACCTCTTATATTATTGGCTAATGAGGGAGATAAAAATTAAATCTATTAATGGAAGCACACAAATATTTAAATAATTGCAAACAGTTATAAGCTTTTGTGGGGGAAGAAAGTATTTTGTTATGAGAAAATAACCAGAAAAACGAATATTGAACCTGAAACTTGAAGGAAGCATAGGAAGTAGTTAGGCTAAGAGGGAGAGGGAAGGAGGCGTTCCAGGCAGATGACCTTGAGCCCTGAGGCTTTTGCCAAGGCCCTCAGCAAGAAAAGAGCTTGGTTCTTTCCCAACCAGTGATCCTTGGGTAGAGAGCCAGGAGAAAAGAAAGGAAATGAGGAAAACCAGGTAGGCCCTAAGGATTTTGTATTGTACCTTACATACTCATCGAAACCCACTGAAGGATTCTGAACAGTGTAGTTTTATAAATTAATTTACCATTTTTTAAAACTCATTCTGGCTGCTGAGTTCATAATGAATGTCAGGTGAACAAGAATGGAAGAGAGAGACTGATTAGGAAGTTTTACTTAAAATTGTGCCAACAAAAAGATGGTGGTGGCTTGGACTAAAGTGACAACAGTGGAATTTGGAAAGAAGTGGACAGATTGCATATACGTTTAGGAGATTATAAGATTTAGTGACGAATTTGATATGGGGAAAGATAAGGGAGGGGTGAGACAAAGTGGGGTCAAAGATTAAGTCTCAGTTTTCTGAATTGAGCAACTGCGTAGATGAAAGTGTAGAATAGCTTGAAATAAGAGTAAAAGGAGGCCGGGCGCGGTGGCTCACGCCTGTAATCCTAGCACTCTGGGAGGCCGAGGCCGGTGGATCGCTCAAGCTCAGGAATTCAAGACCAGCCTGAGCAAGAGCGAGACCTCGTCTCTACTAAAAATAGAAGGAAATTAGCTGGACAACTAAAAATATATAGAAAAAATTAGCCGGGCATGGTGGCGCATACCTGTAGTCCCAGCTACTCTGGAGGCTGAGGCAGGAGGATTGCTTGAACCCAGGAGTTTGAGGTTGCTGTGAGCTAGGCTGACGCCACGGCACTCTAGCCCGGGCAAAAGAGTGAGACTCTGTCTCAAAAAAAAAAAAAGAGTAAAAGGAGCTCATGTGTACAGTGGATGGATGTTATCTAAAACAGCAGTTCTCATTTAATGTGTATGTGAATCACCTGAAAAGTCTTGTTAAAGTACAGCTTTTGATTCATGAGATCTGGGATCAGGCCAGAGATTCTGCATTTTTACAAGCTCCCAAATGATGTCAATGCTGCTAGTCCATAGACCACATTTTGAGTAGCAACGCCCTACTATAGATACCCTATGCTCAGAAGATTGCAAACTTTTTGCCAAATAAGAATAATTTTTTATTTAATTATCACAATTTCATAAAAGTTTGAGTATATTTTAATTACAAAAAAGAGAACATAATTTAAAAATAAAGAAGTCTCTTTAATCAGAATAGGTCTGATTTTATGAGAAAGTACATCACCTTTATTTTACTCATTTGGCCACAGATGAAGTGAATTTTTACCTTATGTGCCAAAGGTACATGGCTGTATGAGAAAGTAAATACTTGAACAAAACAGAGGTTCTAATAAGGTGGAAGAATAAAAGAATGAGTGCTGGCTAAGCAACACAAAAAGTCTGAAAGGATACATACCTAATAAAATGCTATACTTTATAAAGTTATATCTCTGGGATGGTAGGTAATTTTCATTCTTTTGCTTATTTTCTGTATTAAATACGTGTTGTTTATGCAGTACTTTAAAAAAATGTAAAGATAATTGGGAGGTACTAGAAAAGAAAAAACACCACATGATTGAATTAATTAGGGTTATATAGAACATATAACAGTCATGCATATTTGAGTGAGAACCAACAACTAGAAAACCATCAATTCCCAGTAAATATTGAACTCACAACTCACTGATTATAAGGTTGAAAAATGATGATAATTTTATCAACACAATAAAAATTATTTATTTTTGAGTAATGCAAAAAATAAGCAAAAAAATTTCTAAACTTGAATTAGCATCTTAAACCATTAGAATAAATTCCTTCATGAGATGAGTTTTAACAAATTTTAAAGAAAGTGTGGAACTGTTTTGCTCATTGAATAATCTAGAAAATTTGCATCGAACTCATGCAGAAAGCATGTTAAAAATATAAATTCCTACGCACCATCCAAGACCTACTTAATCTCAGTCTCTGACGGTAGAATCGAGGAATCTACATTTTAATAGCTCCCTCAAGAAATGCTTCCGAAATGAGCTTTCTTTCCATAGGCTTATTTACTGATGGATGTGCAAACTGAAGATTAAATGACTTCCGGTGGTCATGCAAGGAAATTTGTGGGGCTCCAAATGTGGTCATGTTTTCAAAGAACATTTGCTGAGTTTGGGGGCCATGTGTAGCATGTTGAGTTGCCCAGCCAAAGGCTTCTAAAATGCAGAGTGAAATCTTCCATAATTTCATGGTGCTTAGAAGATAAAGTCCCACTAGATAGATGGGGCCTGCCTCAAATACATATGCAGTCCTTCCCTGAAGACATTTGCTAGATTTCAGTGATAAAGAGTATGAGAAGCTAAAGAATAAGCTCAACGACTCTGAAAGGCAGAACTGAATCTTCTCATCTTTTGGGGCTGAGAAGATAAATATCTGTTAGGTTCTCAGTCACAATCTGGGGGTGGAGGGTGATGCCCAAGTTATAGAAACAAAAGAGACAAACTGGACTTCAGTCATACTAAAGCTACAGCCTAGCCCTGACCCTGCTGAATCCCTGATTAAAGTTATTAGCTATGTACTCTATCTACTTAACAGAGCATATATTGAATACTTTCTGGTAGAAAATAGTATCTCCTGAGTGCATTATCTTACATTAAAAAGTTGTTAAACACATGAGAAGGAAGAGAAACACAGTTTATAAACAAGAGATAAAATAATCAAAAGAAGCAAACCCCCAAATAATCCTGACTGTAAAGCACTCAAAGACTTAAAAATAACTCTGATTACTGTGTTAAAGAAAGAAAAACATACACTAAGTGAGTGAAAAAATTGAAAACTTAAATAGAATAGAATCTATTATACAAGATTAAGATGAGCATTTCTAGAACTTAAAAATAATATATGTGAGATTGAGATTTGAGCAGAAAACAGGATTAGCGAATTCAAACTCAGGTCAATAGAGAATGGAAAAACTGAAGTACAAGGGGGAGGTCGAAGTGGAAGGATCGCTTGAGCTCAGGAGTTCAAGACCAGCCTAAGCAACAGTGAGACCCCGTCTCTACAAAAACAGAAAAATTAGCCAGGCATGGTGGTGGACACCTGTAGTCCCAGCTACTCAGGAGGCTGAGTGAGGCAGGAGGATCACTCGAGCCCAGGAGTTGGAGGTTTCTGTGAGCTAGGCTGACGCCATGGCACTTTAGTCTGGGGCGACAGAGCAAGATTGTCTCAAAAAAAAAAAAAAGAAAAGAAAATTACAAACTCAATTTAAAATTTATGTGGAAATGCAAAGGCAATAGCCTGTGTAATTTTAAAGAAAAAGAATAATAAGGCTGGACAACTCATACCATCAGATATTAGGTCTTTATATAAATCTACACTAATCAAGACAATGTGGCATTGGTGCAAGGACAGTCCAATAGGCAAATGGAACAGAATAGAGAGCCAAGAAACAGTCACTTGATTTATTTAAAAAAAAAAGTGCCACTGCAATTCACTGTAGATGGTCTTATCAACATATAGGGCTGGGTCAATTGGAAAACCATAGGGAAAAAATTAAACTTGAGCTTAAAAAAGTTATTTTGAGATGGATTATGGACATAAATATGAGACTATCTTCATAACTTTGTTTATGCAGAAATCAAACTGAGTCAGAGGAAATTAATAAATTGGACTTAATTAAAATTAAGAATTACTAAGCATCAAAGCTATAAGCAAGCTACAGACAAAGAAAATGTTTGCAATAAATATATCTGGCAATGGACTCCTATCCAAGCTATTTAAAAACTTCCTAATAATTAATAAGAAAAAGACTGACAACCCTTCCTCCTAATGGACAAAACACTTGAATAGACACTTCACTAAAGAATATATCCAAATGGCCCAGAAGTATGTTTAAAAGTTGCTCAACATTAACTATCAAAGACATGCAAGTTAAAAATCACAAGAGAAAATTAATACAACCTCCCCAGAATGGCTAAAATTTTAAAAGACTGACAATATTACGTGTTGACAAGAAGGTTGGACAACTGGAAATCTCATGTATTGCTGGTTGGGTTGTAAATTAATCTATATTGGAAAAATTTTTGGCAGTATCTAGTAAAACTAGACATATCATATAACTAAGCAATTCCAATCTTGGATATATTTCCATCAGAATTGGTGCATAAGTACATCAAAAGATAGACACAGGAGTATACATAATGGCTTTCCTAATAGCCTCAAACTGGAAACAACCCAAAAGGATAAACTGTGGTACGGTAATGGAATACAAAACAACAATTAAAAAGAATCAATCTCTCTCTCTCCCTCTCCTCTCTCTCACATCTGTGTGTGTGTGTGTTTCTTTTTTCTTCCTCCCCTTTCTCCTGCTGCAGCTAAGAAATAATCAGGATCAGTTCTTAAGGACTGGGGGAAAAGGAAAGGAAGTTAGCAAAGAGGTGGAAAAGAACTATCTCCCTATTCTGAAGGCCAGGTGCACTGCTATTAGACAAAGGCAACTTTCAACAGAAAATAAGAAATATGTGTTTTTCATTAAACAGCATATTATGAAGCGTAGAGTGTATGGAAAATTTTTTATCTTTCAGATATGACTTTTACAGGAAAAAAAAAAAAGAAGCCAGATGATAAAACAGAATAGGCACATAGACATTTGTCTTCCAAAATAGATAAAACTAATTAATTCAGAATAATCTTTTCTTCAGAAACGTTTGAGTCATCAGACTTAGATAACTATAAATCTGACACGACAGCTCCGAGACTAGGACCCATGCTGAGTAATCATTATTGAGTCAACATCAACAAGTATCGACTGGCCATCGTTCTCCATCCTCGACCCCTAGTTTCCATAACCGCCAAGCCGGGGGTTGGGGACTGGCGGGGCTGGCACCGAGGAAGGCGGTGGCACAAGCAACTCTCCCCCTCCCGGCCCCGCCCTGCGGCAAGGCGCGGAGCCCCCGGTCGGGGTACGCGCGAGGCCCCGCCCCCGCAGCGCCGCGCAGACCCGACGGCCGCAGCGTCTCTATGGAAACGGCCTCAGCTCCGAGAAGCGAGGGGCGCAATGGCGGCGGGCGAGCCCCGGGCCTCCGGCGGCTACTACTTCAGATTCCTGCCTCAGAAAACATTCCAGTCTCTGAGCGTTCCGGAGACCACCGGCCGGCTCCGCCAGTGGTGAGGGGCCGAGGGGCAGGGAGAGAAGAGCCCCTCGGCCTTCGCGGCTGTGGAGACGCGGGCCGGGCGTCTAGGGCGCCCGTGCCGGGTCGGCCCGGTCCTGAGAGAACCCTGAAGTCGCTGTGACACCGGGGCAGGGCGGACTCCGTGGGTGGGATGGGCTGATCGTGCCCTCTGAGACGGTGCCAGCCCCAAGCTAACTTGTTTTCCCCCTCTGTCCCAGGTCCATGCTGGGCAGAATCAAGGCGCAGGCGTTCGGGTTTGACCAGACCTTTCAGGCCCATCGGAAGGATGATTTCGTCATGGTTGGTACAGGGGGCTGGAGAGTTCCTGGGTTCTCCTCTGATTTTTAACTTTACCCCACGTCGGCATAGACTGTTGTGAACGCGCCATTGCTTAGCAACGTCGTTTTCTTGGAGTTTGGGAATAATATAAGGTGCAAAGGATATTTTTTAAAGGAACTTTTACATTTCCCATCACCATAAATTTTTCATCTAGCTCATTATTTTACTACCTTCAGTATCTTGCCTGAGAGAACCTTCCAATTCTGGAAAACCGCTTTATCTCTAGAAAATCAGTTTCTCTCTTCTTTAATAGGCACACCTCATTTTAAAATATTATTACCCAGCTTTATCACCAGCTTTATTTACTAGGCTTAGCTCCAAATTCCTTTTGGTTGTTTCTCAAGATCAAATCCACCCTTAGAACTGGGCAGTTCCAAATGAGAAATTCCCAAAAAAGTTTTAAGCAATGACATGATGGTTAGAATAAGTCTCTGGCTGCTGGAGGTGACTATTTTGAAAGGGGTAAAATTCACTTGAAAGTGTTAAATTCTGGTGTGTTTGTTAAAATTTAATCCTTTTATCTTCAATCCTGTTTTCTTTTTCATTAATCAAATGGAAAATAATTGTTATGGTTTGTGAAATTATCTTCATTCTTTGCCATTCATTTCCTTCATGCATCGCCTTTAGTTTATAGTTAGCATAGTTTATTTACTCATTCATTCACAAATAGTTCCTGGGGGCCTGTCCTGTTCCAGGAATTCTGTCAAGTCCTGAGAATACAAGGAGGAACAAGAGCCCAACTTTCAAGGATCTTAAAGCCTGTGGCAAGACTGCCAATAAATGAGAAAAAAGTCAGATCATTTCATATAGGGATAAGGGTAGTAAAGAAAATAAGAGCAAAGGGAGAATGGGAACATTAGGTAGCATTGTCTTATAGTTCTGTAGGCTAGCAGTCCTAAATCAAGGTGTTGGCAGCGCCATGATCCCTCTGAAACCTGTAGGGGAGAATCTTTCCTTGCCTCTTCCTAGCTTCTAGTAGTTGCCAACCATCTTTGGCATTCTTTGACTTGTAGCTGCTGCACTTTGATCTCTCTGCCTCTGTCGGCCACAAGGCTTTCTCCCCTCACCAGTCTGTATCTTTTCTCTTTTTATCAGGACACCAGTCAGATTGAATTAAGGGCTAGCCCTATGCTAATATAACCTCAACTAATTATATCTGCAACAACCCTAATTCCAACTAAGGTCACTTTCTTTTTTAAAAAAAAAAATGAAGTCTCACTATGTTGCCCAGGTTGGAGTGCCATGGTTATTCACAGACACGATTATAGCTCACTGCAAACTCCAACTTCTGGCCTCAAGCAGTCCTCCCGCCTCAGCCTCCCGAGTAGCTCGGACTACAGGTTCACACCACTGTGCTTCACCTTAAGGTCACTTTCTGAAGTTTTAGGAAGGACACAAATTTGGGGGGGACGCTATTCAACCCATAACAGAGGGTAAATTGATTAAATGTCTATTTCCCTCTACCTAAGATAGCGTTATAATGCTGTTATAATGTTACTAATAATGACATTAATGATATTTTTCAAATATTCATGGTTAGATTTGTATCATTTTTTATATTTTTCATTTATACCAGTATTGGCTCTCAATTTAATATATTTTTTAAAGATCAGGATTTTAAATAACTGAATTTTAGAGTGCTGTAAAAATTCTTATATAATTTACTTATTCAATAAATATTTGTTGAATACTTACTGTGTCACTTCTGGGGAAGTGTTAAAAAGATAAAAGATCTGACCTGATCCCAGCTTATAAGGCATGTACAATTTGGGAAGCTAGAAATGTAAAGAAAATTTTCTATGACACAATAAAATAATTGTTATAATAGAGAATATGGGAATGGGGGGAAAATCACCCAATGAAGGGGCTTTGGTGTCAGAGAAAATTTCATGGAGGAGGGTGTGCAATTAATTTTGGTTGTTCAGTAGATACAGAACTCTTCAACAAATTCAAGATTCATCCATAAAACTCTACCAATTTCCATAATACCAGGAAGTTTTTTTCTAATTTTCAAGGTCTTGATGTTTGTTTATCATTTTTTCCCATGAGGTGCACAGTGTTATTCCTATAATTCAATTCAAAGGACTATACTCATACAATCATTATTTTTACTCACATAACTAACTTGGAAGGAAATAAAGCGTTGTGTTTAAGAGTATCACCCAGAAGGGGATTTACCTTGAACCTAATGAATCTTTGGGGCCCCTCATTGGCTCAAGCTCTCCTCACTTACAGAAGAGCCTTCCAAAGAACTGTGAGAGACTGTAGCAATATGTGCACATGGTCATATGTTTTTGAAAATTTTCAAAAGTAAGATATTTTTATATTCTTATAGCCCCTAAACTTGTATAAGCTTGAGGCCCGTTTACAAAACCTAGAGCCTCCCCTGATTTGGCCTCTAGTTAATGGTCTGGGTTCAAATTCCAACTCTGCCAGTTACAAGCTATGTGACCTTTACCCAGTTATTTAACCTTCCCCGGCCTCCTTTTACCTTTTTGCAAAATGGTCACAGTTCTGGGCACATAATAAGTGTTTCATAAGTATTTGAATATGAAAATAATACTGAATACATAGTGAGATTTTATGAAGATGAAATGAAATAATATATATAAAATATTTAAGAAAATGCCCCATAAGTACTATTATTGTTAGTAACATTTGTACATTGCTTTACCACGTATTTTTCTACAACAGTAGTGACTCCTGTGCACTTAGATTTAGCTTTCAGCACTTTTTAGACATTTATCACTAATCTTATATAGGTTTGGGATTTTGACCTCTATTTTACAGCTAAGGAAACTAAAATTCAGAAAGGTTAAGAAATTTGTGCAAGAATGCCCAGCAAAGGGCAGAACCCATTTATTTTGACTCTACATTCCATGCTGTTTCTATTACCAAGACTCATAACTGAACAAAGGGTATTGTTTAAACTAGAATTCCAGAATTTGAATTTTCCTTTTCAATTTAAAAACAAATTATGTTCCAGAAGTTCATTTGTGAAGTGATAAATGGGTGGAAGGAAGGAAACATTCCAGCAGACATTTTTTTGGTTCCCAGGTCTATACAGATAAATAGACACAATTAAAGACAGGGAAACAGATCAAAAATTGCTTTGCAGAGTGAAAAGTGATATAATAAATACTATAGCCACAAGGTACTTTGGTGGCACAAAAGAGAAAGTGATCATTTTTGACTGAGGTGGTCAGAGGAGGGTTTATAAAAGATAAGACTTGAGGTGGGGCCTGAAAGATGAGCAGGAGTTTGTCAGGTAGACAAAGTGGTGGAATAATGTTGGAGAGAGAGGTGGGATGATATTTTAGAAGACCTCTTGTGCCATTCAAAGGAGTCTGGGCTTTATCTAGCTAACGAGAGGCACTGGAAGGTTTTAAGCAAGACAACTATTGAGATCACCTTGGCAGAAGTGTGGAGGGTGGGCTGTTAGGACTGAGTCAGGAAGCAGTGAAACCAAACTGGAGACTGTGGTCTGCTAGACGGTATAGTGAAGGCGATGTCCTGAAGTAAGACAGTAGTACCAGTATTGCCCAGAGAGACGGAGAAGGTCTTAAGGACTGATGAGATATCGATAGTAAGAGAGAGGGGGATGTGTAGGATGACTCCCAAGTTTCCGGCCTGGTGGACTGGAGTGGCTAATTATGCCATTCAAAGTGTAGAAAATGTGGAAGAATAAGGAAAACAAGTTCAGTTTTAGGCATGCTGGATTTGAAGTGCATCCAAGTAGCAATATTCTAGATAGTTGAATGTAATATCTAACTTTTGGTCTCAAAAGAGAGCTCTGTGCTCAATATACAGTGTTGACATCATTATCATGGGACCAGAGATGATGAGAATTTTCCACATAAACAACTGCAGGGAAGCCCCTTAATTTACAGAGCTTTCCTGGAGGCCTACACAAAACTTCTGCTTACATCTTATGACCAGAACTTAGGCATGTGACCACATCCCAGGGAGGCAGAGAGATGCAGACAGCTGAACACATTGTTGTTCCAAATAAAATCGAAATTCCTTAAGGAAAGAGAGAATTGATATCGGGTCAGAAACCAGCAGTCTTCCAGATAGATGGTGTATCAAATAGCCTCTTATATTAATTTAGAAATACTGTCTTTACATTGTATATGCAGGATATAAAAAAATAGATAAAAATACAAGTACTGGCCGAGCGCGATGGCTCACACCTGTAATCCTAGCACTCTGGGAGGCCAAGGCGGGCAGATTGTTTGAGCTCAGGAGTTCGAAACCAGCCTGAGCAAAAGCGAGACCCCATCTCTACTAAAATTAGAAAGAAATTAATCGAACAACTAAAAATATATAGAAAAAATTAGCCGGGCATGGTGGCTCATGCCTGTAGTCCCAGCTACTCGGAAGGCTGAGGCAGGAGGATCGCTTAAGCCCAGGAGTTTGAGGTTACTGTGAGCTAGGCTGATGCCACGGCACTCTAGCCCGGGCAACAGAGTGAGACTCTGTCTCAAAAAAAAAAAAGGAATAGAAGTACTGTTTTTTCCACTTTCCCATTTTATGAAACAAGTTTATTTAAAATCTTCATATACATTTTGACATCATTATCTTTGTTATTACTGTAACTAGTTCATAAGCAATCTAATATTTTTCCAAAGCACGTCAGCTTTCCTAAAGTCGAGATACAGAGAGTTCCTTCTAATGCCTCACTGGAAATTCTATAACAAACCAAAAATACCATTTGTATGTATTAGAACAGTTTTTTAAAAAAATTCATTTATTAGGTATATAACTATGCTTTCAATACTATAACTTGCATTGTTTTGTTTAGGGAGCCTTTATAAAGACTTATTTTCTCTGGTTCTAGGTCAATTCACTGCAGGCTAGTTGGTCTGTGTCCATTTATAATGACATAAAAAATGTATCATTATTAAGTTTATAACCCACAGGAAAATATACTAAATCTGAATTAAATTTCCCTCTTTTTAAATGATTCTTTCAGAGGTCAAAAAAATTCAAAACCAGTATGACTTGAGGTTAATTCCAGCTTATGTGTCTTTTTCAAAATGTTCTATTATATAAATTAAAATACTTGCATGAATACCCTTTAATGTGAAAGACTTTGAAAAGTTATAAGACAGCTTCTTTTTCTGAAGAATACTTTGGGGGAGTATTTATTTTTTTATGATTTTTCATAATATTTTTTATAATTGATACCTTCTTAAAAAATATATGTTTACCTTTATTCCTCACCACTAAAATGTAAAATCCCTGAGAACTGAGACTTTGTCCTGCTTGGCATAATGTAGACATTTATAAATAATCCTCACTTCGCATACCTGATCCTCTTCACCATTCCCTTTCTCATTAAATGATATTTATTCTGCCTAGTTTTTCATGAAAAAAAAAATCCCAGGAGTTACCTTTGATTTTTGCTATTCCCTTTGTTTCTCCTAACTATCACTGAATCCATCTACTTCTCTACCTCCCCACTTGCCACCACCTTGATTGATGAGAATTGCAGCTCCTCCAGGATTACAGCAGCGACCTCCCTTCTAACCAGTCTCTTTACAGACCTTCAGTTCATTCTCCACACTGCAGCCAAAATGAACTTTAGAAAATATGATTCTAATTACTCTCTCTTCTGCTTAAAACCCTTCAGTGTCTTCCGCTGCCCTTAGATCAAAATACTGATAGAGATCTAGATCAATTTTAAATCAAGATTAAAATTCTTCACTTGACTATAAGGTCCAGTTTAACTCCCCACCCTCATCTGACCACTTGTCCTTCTGGGTCACACTGAATCTCTTCACTTTTCCTTGAATGGAATGTCCCATCCTTTCTTACTTTACAGCCTTCAAACTTGCCATATTCTCTACTCTAAAAAAATGATCTTTCTAGTCACATACTGGAACCAGTTTAGGAGGGCCTGATTGCTAAATTTTTAGGAGTCTTTGTTTGCTGGTTGCTAAGCTTGGCAACTTGAAATCTACCATGGAAATCAGCAAATGCTACAAATCAGGGATTTTTGGGGAGGGAGGGGAGTCAGTTGTTAAACATTTACCAATATACCTCTTTGCCTGGCTAATTCCTACTCACCTTTCGGATGTAAACCTGAGTGTTCTTTCTACATTAACCATTCTTCCCAACACTGAATTCTGTCTATTATGTACTTTTATAGCACCTGTACTTCTTTGTAATACTCATGGCATGTTACTCTCTCCCCTTTTAGTCTATAAACTCCGTAAGGTCAGGCACTGTGTCTATTGGATTTTAGAATTAGAAAGCCAAGGGAACTATTAGTTATGTGTTAGGAGCAGAAGCTGGATACAGAGGAATGAGGGGTAGATAAAAGAAGTAAGACAGCTTAGATTCCTCTCTTAGGAAGCTATTTAGGAAAAGAGAAGGTGATCACTGAAGGGAATATTGAAAAAAAGGAAAATATTTATTATAACAATTTAAACAACAAATAATAATTCATAGAAAAAGTCAAAAATTTTAATCCCAATCTAATCCCAACCCTCTATCCCCTCAACTCTTCTCTTACCACAAGTCTGTAACCACCACTTCTGAGGTTAATAGTTTGATACATATCCTTCCTTAGTTTTCTTTATGCTCACATATATGTATAGAGGTTTTATTTTATCATATATATTATTATTAAACTATCCTCTTTTGACTGAAAATATTTATTGTTTTCCCTTAAGGTCAATACCTAAACCATTCAGGAATGTTTAGTAAATGCTATAGGCCAGGCCCTGTTGTAAGCCCTGGGGATATAACAGTAAATAAGAAAAATAGGACCCCTGCTCTTACGGAACTCACATTCTATTCTTATGCTTTTTTTCCAGTAGCTACATACTGTCTGCTATAGATGCACTGTATTTTATTAATGAACATTGAAGTTGTTTTCATGTTTTGACCCTGCAAAAAATAATATTTTTAAAAAAACCTTTATTTGTAAATCTAATCTACTGGTGGTTTCAGAACCCAAAAGTAGAGAGTTTGTTGGGTCATAAGATATGCATGTATTTGTTGCTCAAGGTAATAACAAATTACTTTCCCAAAATGTTACAAAGATTCACACTTCTGCTAGCAGCTTGTGAGAGTGTCTATTTTCTGGTACTGTCACCAGAAGTTACCTGTCACCAGAAGTTACCAGTCTTTTTAAATTTTGGCAGTGTAATGGGTAAAAGTGGTATCTTCTGGGTTTTATGTTTATTTCTTTAACTGTACTTGAAATTGAGCATCTTTTCATAAGTTTATTGGTTATTTTTATTTTTCACATGCCTCTTTGTATCCTTTGATCAGCTTTGAAACAGGTTGTTGGTTTTTCTTACAAATATTGTGCTTTTATTTTAACCACTGGATATTTTAACCTCCCGTTTCTTTTTATCATATTGGTGGCAAATATTTTCTCTCAGTCTGTTATTTTCCTTTTATTTATTGCTCATCATGGACATTATATTTTCTGGCTGCCCAGTACCTTTTGAACACCCATGTGATTTGGAGGTAATTTCCACCCTTAATTTTTGGAAAGTCCAAGTGGAACCCTCCAAAATGCAAGGAACTCCCTTGTATTCACAGCATGAGCCTGGGACTTAGGTTTATCAATTAGACTCATCATCACTGGGATTTTGAAGTGAACAACTTAAGGAACGAGGCACATACAATCCATTCATTGGCAAAGGTAGAGGCAAAGGCATCCAGCTTTCAGGCAGTCATAAAATAGCAGTGACCTTCGTCTATAACCACCGTGAACATTCCTGATATTGTAAGCTAAGCAGGGTTGGGGCTTGTTAGTACTTGGATGGAAGAAAGAAGCGATGGTGGCTTCCTCTAGTACTTGATGGGGCTGCAACAAGAGTGGCAGTTTCCTCATCAAGGCAGTGCTGCACTGATTCTGGATCATTCCTGGGTCTAACTTTGAGCCTGATGCACTCCACCTCCTGAAAATTTTCTGGACTGCCAGAGATGATTTTAATAAAATTTGCTTGTGCCTTTCAGCCTGAGTCAGTTGCTGGTGTTTGGAACTAAAATTCTTATGTACTTTATTGTCTTTTGCCAGATAGAAAATTTTCATTTTACAAAGTCAAATTTATCACTTTTCTATTACATGCCCCTTGAAAAAGAATTAAATTGATAGTTACTTTTAGATTTAGATCTAATATGTGAATGGGTACTAAGACAATTCAGAGAACAAGATTGAAGGAAAAGAAAGTTTTCATTATACAATCTCCTAATATTTACCAAAAAATCATTATTTTCTATTTATTAAATTAAATCTCAAAGACATCTGTACTTCGACACACAATGTTGTTCATATTGTCCCAATTTAAATGTAATAAAACTTCTTTATAAAACATTTATTACTTAGACATTTACCAATTCAAAATTGTCTTTTTTCCCTATTTGAATTAAATGAGATTTTATTATAGTTAATTTACCATTGTTTATAGTAAAGAGTCTAACTTGTTCCTTTCAAATCTGTATTTTAGGCTTTTTTCAAAGACCCAAATGTTATTCCCAATTTGAAGTTACTTTCAGATTCTTCTGGACAGTGGATTACATTAGGTAAATAAAATTTATTTTCATCTTTTCAGGTGACCATTTTACTATTATAGCACATTTTGCCTCTGAATTTTTATTATTAAAATACAAATTGTGAATAATGACTCATCTGTCTGATAGAAACAAGATCAAGTATGACCAGCTATGCCAGGCCTGTCCTGCATCTCTCTGTTAGGAATCTATTGCTACTGTCCTGGCTTAGCACATAAGAGCAATTTTTCTCTTTTGTTCATTTGGAAGGTATTTATTTTGTATCTTCCATGTACTCTGCTAGATGTGGGCAACATTGAAGTGAATAAGAGAAAACCTATACCCAAGGAACTTGTTGAGATGTTAAAATATATGTATGTGTGTGTAATAATGTATAAAAAATGCTACCATAGAATCGGGAACAAAAGAAGGGGAGTGATCAATTCTACCCAGAGGGAAAGGATCAGGAAAGATTCAACTGATATGGGGATGCTTGGGCAAAATCTCAATTGCAATGGTGGCATGGATTTGTGACAGAGGAATAAGCCAACCATGGAACTTTAATAATGATATGTTAAATCATGGAGGAGAGAGTCTTAAGTTCTCAAAGACAAACTTTTTAATAGTAATATTTTTATAATACATTGAAACAGCTAGAATTTTTAATTCTAATTTTTAAAGAAAATTACCCAAGCACTTAACACTCACTTAAGTCTCTTAAATAACTCTCAGGTCAAGGAAAAAAAGTCAGAGAGTTAATAAAAGACTATTTTGAAAACAAAAACATGAGCACTTTATTTTAAATTTTAGGCTGAGATCTCAACCTAAATAGAATAAATAAAAGCAACATTCCATTTAGAAAAAGACTCTCGTTGGTAATATGGATTTGTACTCAAAAAAATGCAAATTGGCCAGGCATGGTATCTCATGCCTGTAATCCTAGCACTTTGGGAGGCCAAGGCAGGAGGATCGCTTAAGGCCAGGAGTTCAAGACCAGCCTGAGCAAGAACGAGACCCTGTGTTTACAAAAAATACAAAAATTAGCTGGGTGTAGTGGTACATACCTGTAATCTCAGCTACTTAGGAGGCTGAGGCGGGAGCATCACTAGAGCCCAGGAGTTTGAGGTTGCAGTGAGCAGTGATCATGCCACTGCACTGTGGCCCAGGAGACAGATCAAGACCCTGTCTCAAAAAAAAAAAAAATGCAAATCGATTTTATTTTATTTTTTACGTTTAGAGACAGGGTCTCGCTCTGTCACCCATGTTGGAGTGTGGTGCCCAGCTAATTTTTAAATTTTTTGTAAAGATGAGTTCCCACTGTGTTGCCCAGCCTGGTCTTGAATTCTTGGGCTCCCATAGCTTGTGAGCCATCATGCCCAAGAAAAGAAAGTAACTTTTCTTATATTATTAGTCAAGAACAAGATTACAGACAGTTCATAACAGTTAGACTTAGTAGGTCAGATTTTATTGCTTTTGGCTAAAGACTATTGCAAAATTTAAGAACAAAAAGCTGGTACAGCATGATCTTCAGGCTGCTTACAACATTAAACTGAGTATCTGAGCAAATATATTTACTCATCTCAAAATTTTTAAAAGGAAATAATCAGAGCCATGTATCACAGTATTTATAAAACATGTTTACAGTATCTTCAGTTAATTCGTTTGAAAAAATAAGGTTCATTGAAAAAAGTTTTCAACCTTCCCCCATATTGGTATACACATAAAATAGCACTGACTTTTTCCTAATTTTTGAAGAAAGCATTGCAAAAAGAGAAGTTCTAAAATCCACATGTGCCTGATAGGATGAATTTGAAGTACTCTGAAAAATAGAACAGAAGGGTAGCACTCCATTTCAGAAGTAGAAGTTCTAGTGGATTGCTAGTACTCTTCCATTATCTCATTTTTATCTGTTACTTACTTTTCTTTTACTAGTATATCAGTAATCTTCCCTCTAATTTTCCTCTGGGAGTCTCTGTAAGCAAAAGAAACAGCTTTTTAAAACAGGAGAAAAGACATTCTTTTGGCAAGTGTATCAGTTCTAAAGAAAGTGATGATGGAACCTCCTTCATTATTAGCTGCACTGCCTAGATTGGCAGTCGTTGATGCTGCTTCATCCTTTCAGCCATCTGCCATTGCTCCCTTTGTCATGACATACTTTGTCTTTTTTTTTTTTTTTTTTTTTTTTGAGACAGAGTCTCACTCTGTTGCCCTGGCTAGAATGAGTGCCGTGGCGTCAGCCTAGCTCACAGCAACCTCAAACTCCTGGGCTCAAGCAACCCTTCTGCTTCAGCCTCTCGAGTAGCTGGGACTACAGGCATGTGCCAGCATGCCCGGCTAATTTTTTCTCTTTATATATATTTTTAGTT
>CAUYSK010037460.1:0-28514 GCA_963575035.1 Avahi laniger
AGGAACACTCATACACTGCTGGTGGGATTGCAAACTAGTGCAACCTTTGTGGAAAGCAATATGGCGATACCTTAAAGAGATACAAATAGAATTACCATTTGATCCAGCAATCTCATTACTGGGCATCTACCCAAAAGAACAAAAGGTACTCTATAAAAAAGACAGCTGCACCCGAATGTTTATAGCAGCACAATTCACAATTCCAAAGATGTGGAAACAACCCAAGTGTCCGTCAATACATGAGTGGATTAATAAAATGTGGTATATGTATACCATGGAGTACTATTCAGCTTTAAGAAACAATGGTGATATAGCACCTCTTGTATTCTCCTGGATAGAGCTGGAACTCATTCTACTAAGTGAAGTATCCCAAGAATGGAAAAACAAGCACCACATGTACTCAAATTGGTATTAACTGATCAACACATAAGTGTACACATAAGAATAACATCTATTGGATGTCGGGCAGGAGGGAGGGGGAGGAGGCAGGAGGGGACGGGTATATGCATACACAAAGAGTACGGTGCACACCATCTGAGGGATGGACACGCTTGAAGCTTGGACTTGGGAGGGAGGGGGGCAAGGGAAACATATGTAACCTAAACATTTGTACCCCCATAATATGCTGAAATTAAAAAAAATAATACTGTAAGTCTAAAAAAAAAGAAATTGGCATAATTTGGGGGTTTCAAGGCTCTTGGGTTTCCTAAGGAAAATATTAATAAAATGGACTCAAAACAAAGACAATGAACTGATTCTAACATGTAGAGTCCACGTAAACCATTCTGTTGATACAGACTGTTTGACAATTACTACAAGAAAAAGCACAGAGAGTTAGTTGTATGTATTTTAGAATGATAAAAGGGTGTCACTAGAACATTTTGGTTGAAGAAATCCTTCCTTATTGTGTCTTTTATTTCTGAAGACTCTCTTCTATGATAAAATATCAAGAAAATAAACAAAATACTGGACATTTGATTGCGATATCACCAAGTTTTCCCATGGATAATAAATTAACAGAGGGATAACATTTTTAAATCCTGTAATCCCCTAATTGAGGCAGCAGCTGGACTTTTGAGACTCACAAAAGAATTTAGATAACAAGATAATCAAATCCTAACTTTTGAATTCAAAAGCCTAGCCATGACTATAAGACAAAATACTGGTGAGGAGAACACCAGAGAAGTAAGTGGAAGCTGGTGTTCTCTGCCCCCTGATTTCTCCACAGATATCAACAAGTTGAGTTGGGGAAGAAAAGAGTCAGAGAGGAAACAAATTCCCTTCAAAGGGTTCCAGGACTTTGCCTCTGTCCCACAGTTAAAGACCTAGAGGAGGGGACTACAGAAAGGTTTGGGAGACAAGAAAGCAGAATAAAACCATGTCCTCTTTCCTTGGAGAGCCTGGAGATGACCGTGTGCTGCATCTGGGTAGCAGAGCTTGAGTTTCTTAAATCCAGGCTTGAGGTGGAAGTAGCAGAAAGGTCCCATTGCATCCATGACAGCCAGGGGTTGGTGAGGGGTCTTACAGGCAACGTCAGCAAGTCCCTCTAGCCTCAGACTGGAAGAGAAGTAGCAGAAAAATCCTGGTATCAATGAGAGTGGCATTAAATTCTACAAGAGAGCTGGTGAACTGAACAGCCCTTTCTATTAGAGACAGGATACTCTTCTGCTGTCCTCAAATTCCTTCTTCTAGCTCTAGGTGCACCTGGTAAAGTTTCCATCATCTGGCAGTATGAAAGCTTGCAATGTTCACAAAGAGACAAATAAAGAAGGTGTGTATATCTGTTCCTTTTCTAAATTTACATAGAAGAAACTAGATTTCTCGTGAAGAAATGGGGTAATATATAAGCCCTGGATCATTCTAGAAATCCTACCCTGTCCCCCTTCTAAGTTCTTAATTCTCCTTGGGTTTGGGTTTTCTGTACCTCACTGCCCAATCACCTTCTCTTTACTGTTACCCAGAAATCTGTCTAGCTTGAGCAACAGTGTATTCAACATAGACACTTTTCTTCTCATGATGGCTTCCATGATAACTTCATTTGATCATATCTACTCAGGTAAAACTCCTATTATAGTTTGATGGTTTAATGCTTTTTTCTAGGTACCATAGTACATTCAGCAAATGGAGGAATCAGATACGTTGATGGAGAATGTCGTCATACGACTGTTTAACACAGTTTGTATTACTACTCTCTGAGT
Organism: Avahi laniger; assembly: GCA_963575035.1. Lineage (NCBI taxonomy): Eukaryota > Metazoa > Chordata > Mammalia > Primates > Indriidae > Avahi > Avahi laniger. The sequence continues at coordinate 2,199 of CAUYSK010037460.1, forward strand.
CATGCCCCTTCTCTCTGTTGATTGGCTGGCTTTGTGCCCAGGCATGAGTAGTTACCCTCAACATACCAGCACATCTTTAAAGGGCACGTTGAGAACTTCCTTGTCTCCTCTTCCTTCTTCCTTCACCTGTAACCCCAGTGCAAATTAATGTCACACTCCAGCTCAACACACTTCTACTTCAGCCGGTTTCCTTCAGAAACTAAGTTTCCTTATATAATTTGTTTGTGACATCAAGCCATTTTTTTGAATCAACACACAATATTCATTTTTAAGTGCTCATTCCAGCTGTCTGACTTAGAGGAAAATTTTTAGGAGAACTCTAAGTACAAAAAAATCTTAGTCCTATAGGATAGCTGAAGCAGTGTTTCTCTGAGCTAACAAATTATATTAGTTAGCCTAAAGCAAACTACTCAGTTTTCCAGTGGTCAATTTAAACCACACCTTTTCAAAGAGGCCCATGTTACATAGCTTGAGTAAACTTTGAGAATGGTGTCTATAATTAGAAAGCTGTATTGCAATGGCTTGCTGGCACGTTGTCATCTGTGCATACTGAATACATTTCCATATAATTGTTTCAGTTAATCCTCCTTTGGGGTCCATCGTGGGGGATCTGCAATTCACTGTTCTTGTACTTCTACTACCACTGAGCCTCTCTGAGCACAAGCACGTTGCTGAAGCCTTCTGAGCCACATGAGTGGTCTGTCTGTGTTCTTTTCTCCTGTGTGTGTCAGGGCGGGCAGAGGAAATGGGAGAATCAAAATTTAAAAAAAGGAAATCTAAGTGTAATTTTAAGCATTAATGCTGAGCTCCAGATATAACTCTTTTTCAGTGTGGTGTTTTCTGCAACCAAGAATTCTGGAACATTTAAAAGTGCAAGCCAGAAAAAAAAAATTATGTCCTTATTTTAAAAGTTTCCCATTTACTACTATTTCACTTTGCTCCTGTCCTTAATCACACTGACCACTGCTTTAGCATAGGGATTGAAAATATTTGTCAGTAAAGGGCCAGATAGTAAATATTTGAGAGTTTGCAGCCTGTGAGATCTCAGCCACAACTACTCAACTCTGTCTCTGAAGCTTGACACTAGTCAGAGACACTATGCTAGCAAATGGGCGTAGCAGTGTTCCAGTAAAACTTTATCCATCGATACTGAAATTTGAATTTCATATTAATTTCCACATGCCATAAAATGTTCTTTAGATTTTTTTTTCAACCATTTAAAAATGGAGAAACCATTCTGAGCTTGCAGGGTGTAGAAAAACAGCAGGAGGGTGGTTGGCTCCCAGGCCATAGTTTGAAGACCTCTGCTTTAGCATTACCTAGATATAGGGAGAATCATAGTCACTTTCTTCTCTCTGGATGAAAACAACTGTTTGTTGTATAACTTCAGCTTTACTACTCCCTCTGGCCACAGCCAAACATCATGTATGAGGAGGAGTTTTCATTCAGATGCTTCCATTTCTTAAGCCAGCAGCTTCTATGATGCTGCAGGAAAAGTTCTGAGCTACTTACAGCCTATGCTTCTTCTTCTGAGTGTCCCAGACACCAGATCTGATTATTACCACCCAGCTCCAAAGTCATTTATGCAGGCCAGTTTGCTTCGGCCATCTAAAAAAAGCTGCCTCCGCCTGTCTCTGTGGGTAAATTCAGTAGTGGAAATAGGCAGGCCTTTGCTCTTGGGAGACAAGCCCAGAGGGCACTTTGGGCATTGAGGCTCTTGCAGAATGTGCCAAACCACAGCTGCAAAGGGCGCGTGAAGGGAGGAGTCCGCAACAGCCCAGGAAATAACCCAGCTGGAGAGGGATGTCCAGAAGGAAGACAGCTTATGAACGGGCCAGGCCTCAGAGGAGCGTGAGCTGCTGGCACGAGTAGCCTCTTTTAACTTGCCAGCGTCATGTGCGAGCGACTTCATGGCTCTGTGACTGCCCCTGAACTCTTGGCAATCTATTCAACCTTTCTAGCATTGCCCAGTTCTAATTAGACACAGGGAGTGCTTGAGGTTCTAGATGATAACTTCCTCTTCTTGGTCCTTGGGAAGGAAGTGTTTATCCTTGGAAGACAAAGAAGAATCTCTTCATCCATTTGACTGCAATCTTCAGTATCCTTAAACATCATTTCATCCTAGACACCGTTCCCAGCCACTTCCCTGCTCTTTCTTACTCTTGCTTCCTCCTGTCTGTACCCACGGAATACCACATGTATCGATGTCAGTATCAGCTTTTGTATCACTCTGATTTGTAATATAATTTTGGTTTTCATGACTGTCTCTTCTATATTTTTAAAGACCATTCCACTGGCACACTCTTTGTCACCAGACATGAGGATGATCTGGCTGCAATCATTATTGCCTCATTAATCTCTAGTGTTATTAATAATTTGATGGAACTGGCTGTATGGTTTGCCACCTTTTGCCTTTTTCCTTCACCCATTCTCTCTATCAATTAAATATTATACTTGAACATACACATATAGACACATATTCTATTTATATAAATTACCTATTTCCATTTTAGGACCATGAAAATATAATTATCCCTAATTATATCACAAAAAAATTATATCACTGCTAACATTTTAGCACCAAATTCTTAATCCTGATTCATCCTTTATTTTTAATTCTTCTCTCAAAATCTTTACTAATGTACTATTTTTAAGGAGATTAGTAAATTCACATTCACAGACCAAATAAGCTAGTCCAGAATTTCTACTGTTGGTATGGGAAATAATTTTAGGTGAGACATGGATTTATTTGTTTTCTTATATTTGTTTTACTTATAACAAGGTATACTGGATTTTCATCTATACGTATAATACAATGTTTTCTTACTGAATATATTGACTTAAGTAAAAGAAGTAAGTTGCCTTATCTGGACATAGCAAAAGGGAGATAAGGTAAATAATTCAGGTTTGGGACACACTTAGTTTATTACTGATTTATATATTGTGCATGACACCAGGTTAAGTACTGCAGGAGAATCAAAAATAAGACATATGTCCACCAAATAAAGCATCCATGAAGTTTGTCACTGAGATTTTGCATAATAGGTGCACACCATACTTTCTGTAATTAATATTTTCATCTCCACTACGAAACAGTAAAATATAAGGTGGATGTTACAATAGCAATCAATGTGGTATTTAGTAACTTGGACATGTCTTTGAGGCTAGTCTTGTTTTCTAATTAACAGAGCTCAAGCATGGTCCCTGGGTTACACTGTCATAAAATTTGGAGGGTGTAATTTTGGCAGGGAATGGCAGCGGTCTAGGTCCTATGGGTCTACAATGTTCAGATTTGTGAAATGAGGTTAAGGGGAATTAGAGAAACAAACAGTACATCTGGCAATCTCATGGTTAAGACCTATCAGCACTCACAATGCACTTGGTCTTTTTGAGGAAGTGGAGAAAGGGTAGAAAAACTGAACTCATTCATTGGCTTTAAAATCTATTTCTTATAAACTTTTACAGCCAATATGGAAAGAAGTATGGCGGTTCTTCAAAAAGATAAAATAAAATAGAATTAATATAATCCAGCTATTCTACTTTTGGGCACATACCCAAAAGACATGAAAGCAAGGACTTGGACAGATATTTGTATATCCGAGTTCATGGCACCATTATTCACAATAAGCACAAGATGGAAGCAACCCATGTGTCCATCAACTAATGAATGAATGAATAAAATGGACTATTATTCAGCTTTAAAAAGAAAGGGATTATGACATGTTGCAATGTGGATAAACTTGAATACATTATGCTGAGTGAAATAAGCCAGTCACAAAAGGACAAATGCTATATGATGTCACTTATGTGAGGGACCCAGAGTAGTCAAATTTATAATAGAGACAGAAAGTAGAATAGTGGTTTCCAGGGGCTGGGGGAGGAAGAAAGGGCAGTTGGTGTTTAATAGGTACAGAGTTTCTGTTTGGGGAGATGAAAAGTATTGGAGATGAATCGTGGTGATGTTTGCACAACAATGTGAATGTACTTAATGGCACTGAACTGTACTTAAAAATGGTTAAAATGATGAATTTTATGTTACATGTATTTTATCACAATTTTAAAAAGAAAAAAATCTATTTTTTCCTACCTTCTTCTTATTCTTGGAGTAACTCTCTTCTTTTTTTCATGTGTGAACATAGGCACATTGTACAGCAGCCCAGATGCAACGCACGTGTGCAGTGAAGGGGTCTTGTTCCAGATTGTGTTTTTGTTTCTCTATTTTGTAGTAGCTCCATAACAAGTTCTTTGCTTCCAGGCAGCCTTACTGGTGCCGGAATCTACTTCTTCAAAATGGAAACTTCCACTGCAGCACAAGTGGCACATTTTGTATTTGCTCCCTGAAATGTTATAAGCCACAGTTTAATAAGCAAACAATGGTGGAGGCTAAAGAAATTATCCTTGGACAAAGGGTCTGCTGAGTAGTATTCTCTCAACTCTATCATCAGTGTTTCCTATTGCCCCAGTTTTCTACTTCATGAAATGGGGTAAACATTGACTGAGGCTCAGAATGAAAATGAATTTGTTCAAACTGGGCTCTAATGATCCAGAAGCATACAGGCAAAGCAGTTCCTTTGGAAAATGATGATGCTCTCTACTTCATGTAGACTATTTTCTATAATCTGCTTTGTAGCTTACCTAGTACTAAAGGGGATCAGTCCTCTCCTGTCAACATGATGGATAAAGACAAGTCAACATGCCACCTAATGTGGTGATTAAACACAGACTCTGAAGGCAGTATGCCTGTGTCTCAGTTTTGCCACTAGCTGTAGGATCTTGGACCAAGCTACGTAACCTCAGTTTCCTTATACGTAAACTAGGATGATGATAATGGCATCTACTCCATGAGGTTGCTGTATGGATGAAATGAGTTAATATTTGCAAAGCACTTAAAGCAAAGCTTGATATTGAGTGTGGACTATATTAATGTTCACTATTATTATTATTATTAGCTTTAGCATGCATGGATAACCTCTTCCAGGACTACTTTAAGGGTAGGATGGCATCCCCAATACTGACCCAAGATAACATGATAGATAATGCACTCGTGGTGCAACCATTTAAGTATTGTGTGGCCTTGAAGAAGTGACTTAAACATTTGAATCTTAGTTTTATCACTATTAGGATTAGCAAAATAGGAAACTGCCTTGTTCAGTCTCTTAATGTGTAACTATATTCATGAAAGTTGTAAAGGCTGTAATGTTTTTGTTAGAATTATTATTATGGCTTCTATCTCTGTTTTTTTTACCTACCAGTCTGAATGGAGACAGAAAGGAAACTTTTATTTTCAAAATAATGGTTATTTTAAATGATAGAAGTGGAAAATAAAAAAAAGTATTTTTAAAATCTATCATTTTACCCCTTAGAAAAAAACCACAATTAACATTACGCTTATTTTTAGTTACTATCAAGTATCTACAAAGCTTTTTTTCTTTTCTCTGGGGCAAGATTACACTTTGGAAGGACTATGTATGGGAAAAGTTAAGTGAGCTTGATCTTTTAATGCTTAACTTTGTATAATAAAATCAAAGATTTTTTTAATGTTCAGGCTTTATTGCTATACGAAGAAAACTGTAACAATTTGGCTATGTTTACACAATGTCATTTGAAAAGTACTTTCAAATATGCCTAATTTCCCAGCATAGTAGAAAATTAAAAATAGTTTTAATTTAATGTATTTTATTTCACTAATGCTATGCACATCTAGGTAAAAAGATAGTGAATTATAAAGTCCTACAGTGTTTACATGAATGACCTCAACAACTGTGAACAAAATAGGGGCTTTTTCAAAGTTGGACTTTCTCAAAGTTAGGCTATTTCTATACAGGGAAGCAATCAATCAAAATAAGCTTTTAGTTGTGGATAGCTAATCAGTTTATATTAGAAATGAATTTACCAAGCCTGAGTTATGATAGTGCTGTGATTCAATTTCTTTATTGCCTATTTAAATTACCATTGAGGCGAAAAGGCTTGGGACAAGCAGCAAGACTTGGAAGATGCTAGGTGACTTCTTCTCTTTTTTCTGTCACACCTTATTTTTTCTTGGAAAAACTGGCAACTCATGTTCTTTGCCATTCATTATCTCTCAACTCCCAGCCATCCTTTAATCCTTCCCTTTCCTAATTCTTGCTCTCTGTTCTTTGAAAGTCACAGAAGTTTCATATTATGCCTCATGATTCTCCACAATCAACAGAAGTATTAAGCATTTCCATGAAAGGGTCATTAATTATTGGCATTATTTATCAAAACTAAAAACATTTCAGATAACTGAAAATCGTGATTTGCTTCCTAGTGCGAGGTACTGTGATTGATCCTCCTTGCAGGTTAGCTTTGCTGGGGGTGGTAAATGAAACACTCCTTGTTGCCTTTCTACTATCTTGAGAAGTAGAAAGGCAGCATTCCTTCACAGAGCTGCAGCAGAACAGATGGTAGAGATTGTAAGCAGTGGGGGAACATATTTAAGACCATAGATGAGCCTAACAGTAAATACTTTTACCCAAACATTCACCTTTTCTGACCAGCAACACACTGACAGACGTGAAATGGAGGTTCTTCTTAACCTGCATGCTAAAGGTCTAATTGAGGCAATGGTTGATTGACATACATCTCTGAGAATCTTACCAATAGCACATGAGAAACAAAGAAACCTGCTTTGCTTGTCCTGAGTCACCTCCTGGAAGCCCTTGCTCAGTTCAGTTGGAGCCCTTAGGTCAAACAAACACAAAATTAAGAAAACAACATTCAAAGAACTGGTGGGTGGCAGAGTAATTGGAAGGATTGGGAAGGGCTCAGTATTTGCTTTATTTTCTCTGAGTTCGTTCCTTGCTCTGAGTAGGTTAGACAGGAAAGGAAGATAAACAGCATTTAGTTAATAAGTCCCATAAGAATCCGGCAGAATGTCTTTTCTGATTTACCGTTGTATGACTGGAATAAGCACAATATCCTCTTTACTTGTACCTTTTTCCCAACAAACTTTGAAGTGGATGGATAATTTACAGTGGGAATGAGTGACGTGAGCTTGCTTTTCACATTTTTCTCAGGTTAAGGATGTGAAATGTGTGTGAGACACGTTATGGGAAAAGGGAACATTATTTGGGCCTCATCTCTTAATGCAATTTTAGACCAAATGGAAATGTTTCTTGACTCAATATTTGCAGCCTAAAACTGATTTTCTTATTCACAATTTGGGTAGTTAAAAAGCAGGATGGAAGGTGTCTTTATGTGTTTTACTACTGTGGTGACCCAAATTGACCCTCACAATTCATTTGCCAGCATTGGTTCCTACTAAACAAATAAAATCCCTTTAAGAGCTGGTTAAATATGGTACTTGCATAAGCTGATTCTCCTCACATGGCTGAGCAATGGGCTGTCTTTGGTTTGTGTACCTTACGACCAAATGTAAAAGTTCTGATTCAGTTAACCTTAAAAAACATATGTGAAGACAGAGTAGGAGAGGAAGGACAATGGAAAAAGAAAGGGAAAATAAGGAAGAAGGATACTGGTGGGGTTTTGATTTAAAATTAACAGAATATTTTTTAAATAACTATGCTATAAAAATAAACAGTAATTGATAAGTAGTAAGCTTAAAGTAAGTTTTGTTTTCTTTCAAAAAAGGAATTACTCTACATGTTGTCTGTGAGGCATTATAACACGCACATTGATGGTTGTTGCTGAGTCTTCTGCACTCCCTGGTCCCAATGTGATTGGCCACATATGTTGGTAAAAAGCATGGTAAGGGTTAGAGTCTACACAGTGGAATTTCTCTCCATACAAAACTGTCTTGTCCATATTAAGCTTGTTTCTTTGTGAGAAAGTTGAAAATAAGTAAAATAAAAAATATGAAACATAGCTTAAGTATTCTGTCCTCTAAATCACCGAGGGCCAGACATTTTTAAATTCATTATCTCCGTAACAGAACAACATCAGTAGTATTATGACTACAGCTAACTCTAAAGGAATCTTTATATGTCAGTAAAAATTTTTGTGAGCATCTGTTTTACCAATTAGATAGCTGATGTAAAAACTTTGTAGCTATGGAACTTTTGGATATTAGCAAAAGAATAGAAAAACTGAAAAAATATAGAGATATTTCTTTATTCTTTTCCATTTCAGTGTACTTCTCAATTGTGTGAAATTAATAACAATGTAGCATTGTGGCAGATATTGTATTGAAAAAACAAGAGTTCCACAATGAGTAGAGATGACTGTGGGTATTAATAATTGATCATTTTGATGCTTATTAGGGGCGTAAAATAATTTTTTAAAAAGAGGTTTATTGGTATCAATAGAAAATATCATGATGCCCATGTTTTTGCCTAATGGTGTACTGTTTTTAACTCAGATCCCAAACAAATAGTAACAAAGAAGCAAAGTTAATTTAGCAACACAAGAATCCTTATGTTAGAGAGCAAAGCTACAGGCCAGAAAAACAAATGAAAGCCATTCTTGGAGCACCAGACAGCTAACAGCAGGCATCCCTTAAAAACATTGTGGCCAAAGCTTTGGTACTTAAGAAAAACTTGGAGCTTATTGCAAATAGACTGTGAAAACATGCAAGTAGTAGTAAGGGACTTAATAAAATGAATTGAACAGCACTGCCGTCAGGGTGGAGGAAGAGCAACGCAGGACCCACGGAGGAAAACCAAGAACGGAGCCCCAGAGAGGACAATGAAGAGGAAGGGAAAGATAGATTTAAACCAAAACCTTCCTTTTAGTCACACTTGAGTAGTTTTTACACTTTCTTAGAAGGATTGAATTAGAAATTCATATCGAAACCCAATACCTATTATATTTTACTATCTATAGACATTAGGCTATTATATAGTAAATTACGTAAGCAGTAGGCCCCAGTGATGCTTTTGTGAAAATTTTCTGTCAAAATTTTCAAGAATACCCACATTCTCAAGCAGAAAATGATATATGTATCTGTTTTTTTCCTCAATCGCATTAATTAAAGAGCCACGTGTCATTTTGTCATATGAAAATTGTATTTTCAACTTTTGCTGTAGTTTTATCTTTAATTTTGTTATGCCATGGAATTTTTGTGAACAGAAGAATGGATAATAAATTACAAAACCATCTTGAGGAACAGTTGCTGGCACTTGACTGAGTCTTGCATACCTGCTTTGCAGAGTGTGCTGTTGAAAATTATCTTCCTGCAAAATTAAATGACCATATCATAGAACCACATGGTACCCTTGAGTAGTAGAATATCTCAATGTTCAATTCCATAATGCTAAATATTACTTGTGGTTTTCAAATGACAGTATGAGGTCACTTCTCAAAAAATCATTGCATTGTTTTTATAATTTTAAATTACAATTTAAAGACCTCAGATTTTATTACCTCTAGGTGGCAATTTGGCAATAGTCTTCAAACTTTAAAATTTTTCATATTATTAAACCTAAGAACTTATCCTTATTGGTATACTCAAGAATTAACTCTAAGTATGCTTGTAATGTTAAAAATAATATAAAAAACTTGAAGGAAAAAACCCAAAGTGTTCCCTATGATCAAATAAATTATGCTACATTTGCTCAACAGAATTTGTATATTCTGTAAATGAAATTTTTGATAAAAATTACTTAGCTTAAAATATATTACTGTGTAATTAAAAATAAAAGATTAAAAATTAAAACATAAAAATACTAGTTTTGCAGAATGGGAAGACTGTCAGATGGTATCTGCCATAGAATGTTTCCTTAATAGAGTCTTCTACTCTGCACGTAACGTTAGACTAGTAAATCCCACAGTGATCAATCCCACAGTTTATCCCACAGTGATAAATCCCACAGTGATTATCAATTACTAAATATCCACCTGGTCATGTACTAGATGCCTTGGGGAAGTAACGAAAGAATATGCATTCCATACCTTCAAAGAGCTCACACCAATTGTCTGTGACTCAGAATTAAAGGTTGTTAGAAATACAGATTCCCAGATGTACTAAATCAGAACCTCTGCAGGCAGAACTTGGTCCACAGATCAGTATTGGGCAACCAGTAGAATCAGCTTAGAAAAATAGTTTATGCAAAACAAACACAGATCCAATGACACTAAATTGCTGAATTGATGAAAGTACTATGTGAAGTAAATTATAAATGACTTGAAAAGATGGAGCTTCAATATACACAAATCAATAAATGTGACACACCACATTAAAACATACGATAATCTTAATGTAGAAAAAACAGTTGACAAAATTCAGCATCCTTTCATGATAAAATCTCTCAACAAATTAGGTATAGAACGAATGCACCTCAACACAAAAAAATACCATATATGACAAACCCACAGCTAACCTTACACTCAACAGTGAAAAGTTGAAAGCTTTTCTTTTTTCCCTTTTTACCCCTCTAAGATTAGAAACAAGACAAGAATGCCCATTCTCGCCACTTCTATTTAACATATACTGGAAGTCGTGGCCAGACCAGTTAAACAAAAGAGAAAAAAAATAAAAGACATCCAAATTAGAAAGGAAGAAGATAGATTATTCCTATTTGCACGTGACATGACCTTCTATAGAGAAAACCCTAAGGATTCCATCAAAAAATTGTTGAACTAATAAGTAAATGTAGTAAAGTTTCAGGATACAGAATCAACATGTGAAAATTGGTGTTGGTTGTATGCAGTAAACAATGAACTATCTGGAAAAGAAATAAATAACCTATTTATAATAAATACAAAAATACATTTAGGAATAAATTCAACCAAAGAGATAAAAGACTTGTACACTGAAAAATATAAAATATTGAAGAAAGAAATTGAAGAAGACATAACTAAATGGAAAGATATCTTATGTTCATGGATTAGAAGAATTAATATTGTGAAAGTGTTCATACTAACCATTGTGATCTAAAATGCAATTGCAATCCCTATTAAAATACCAAAGACATCTTGTGCAGAAAATTTAAAAAAAATTCTAAAATTTGTATGGAACCACAAACGAACCCAAATAGCCAAAGCAATCTTAAGAAAAAGAAAAAGAACAAGGATGGAGACATCACACTACCTGACTTTAAAATATACTACAAACCTATATAAAACAGCATGATAGTGGCACAAAAACAGACACATAGACTAATGGAACAAAATAGAAAGCACAAATAAACCCATGCATTTATAGTCAATTGATTGTTTACAGAGGTGCTAAGAACACACAATGGAGAAAGAACAGTCTCTTCAATAAATGGTGTTGGGAAAATTGAATATCCACATGCAGAAGAATGAAACAAGGCTTTTATCTCATACTATATACAAAAATCAACTCAAAATAGATTAAGAACTTAAGGATATAACCTAAAACTGTAAAACTACTACAAGAAAACAGAAGAAAAGCTTTATTTTTTGGATTATTTGGATATGACCTCAAAAGTATAGACAGCAAAAGCAAAAATGGACAAACAGAATTGTATCAAAATAAAAAGCTTTTGCATAGCCAAGGACACAATCAAGACAGTGAAGCAACAACCTATGTAATGGAAGAAAATATTTGCAAACCGTACATCTGATAAGGGGTTAATATTCAAAATATATAAGGAACTCAGACAGCACAATAGCAAGAAAACAAATAACCTAATTAAAAAATGAGCAAAAGACCTGAATAGAATTTTCTCCAAAAATGACATAAAAATGGTCAACAGGTACATGAAAAGGTGTTCAACATCAGTAATCATCAGGGAAACGCAAATTAAAATCACAAGGAGATATTACTTCATACCTGTTAGAATGGCTGTTATCAAAAAGATGAAAGATAGCAACTGTTACTGAGGACATGGAGAAAAGGGAACCCTTGCATATTGTTAGTGGGAATGTAAATTAGTACAGCCATTTTGGAAAATAGTATCGAGGCTTTGCAAAAAATTAAAAATAGAACTATCACATGACCCAGAAATCCCACTACTAGTAAAATTTTTAGAGCAGGGAATGACACACAATGAGTGTTACATTATACAAATATTAATATGTCTAATCCTTATGACAATGCTAGAAAGATAAATGTGATATTATCCTACAGGAAACTGAGACAGGGATGTTAAGTAAGTTTTCCAAAGAAAGTTTTCAAGTAAATGGAAGAGATGGACCTTGAATCCATGCAATTCGGCTGCAGAGTCCATGCTTTTAGACACTACATTATTGTCTTTTCAAGTTATTACACTTTTACATTTTTCAATTGAAAGTGAAGTCCCTAGAATCATCAGAGTAGGCGAGGATGTGCTATGGTAGAGAATGAGCTCAAAAATCTCAGTGACTAAAACTTCAAAAATTTATTTCATACTCCTGCTACTGGTACATTGCAGGGTGGCTGCAACTGTACTCCCTGTTTTTTCCCTAGGACCTGGGCTGACAAAGCAACTTCTATCTGGGACATTGCCAGTCATCATAACAGAGGGTAAAGAGACATAAAATACCAAATGGTGCTTAAAGTTCTTCTGGGAAATTAACTTATGCTACTTTCTCCCACATTTGATTGGCAAAAAAAATGTCACATGACAAAGCCTACCATGAATGGGACTGGGCAGTACAATCCTCCCCCAAGGAAGGATATCAAGCATTTGTGAGCAATCTGCCACAGTCTCAACTACTTATTAAAATTTTAATAATATATTTATTATTATTATTATTGTCATCTTTGTTCAACTTTAAGCCCCATGTCTCCATTATTCAACACTTCATATTCAATTGGTCTCATACAGTATTTGGCAGCTACTAGAAACAGCACATACATGTTAAATAGATAAAAGAATGCACATACTCATTGACAGCCCCAGAAGGAAATTGTAAAAGCACAAAGTTTGGTATCAGACAAACACTGGTCTCCAATCTCAATTCTGCCCATAGTTACTGTGGAATCTGGCAAATTAGACTTGATAAACCTCAGTTTTTTCATCTTTAAAGTAGAGACAATACTGTGCTTACCTCATGGGGCCATTACAATGACTAAATGAGATAACATTTGCTAACAGTGGCCATGATAACTATTATTGTTTTACCATATATTATCCAATCTAATATTCCATAAATTATAAGAGGTGCTATTATTTTATGGACTACAAAGAAAGAAGAGATCTGCTAATTAAACAATTACATAATACTTTTAAGGGGGACTCAATTTCAGAGATTTTTAAAAGGTCAAAAAATGTGCGTTTTTGGAATCGATGTCGTTAGGGATTCATGAATGGCCAGATTATGCTAACAATAGGGATTTATCTCTAGCTTCAGTGTTAAAGCCATTCCCCCCACCTCCTCCCCTCCTCCTTTCTGGAAAAATCCTATGTTTTAGTGTTTACACTGTAGCCAGAGAAGAAAATAAATTCTACTTTCTAGTCCCAGGGAAGTAATAATAAATTTAATTCAATCATGGTCTTGATTCCTTTACTAATGATTTGTTTAAAAATAGTTGTATGATCTAGTTTTAGCCAGAGGGACATGAGGGAAATTCTCCCTTCTACCTTCTGGGATTTTTTTTCTTCCTATTTAAAAGATTCTTGGAGAGAGTGGGTGAGTGAGTGAGTAAATGAAAAAATAAAACATAAAAATAAATAAAAGACTCTCATATAAGGATATACCTTTCTTCTTCGCTGGTTAGAGATAAGTACACTCACGGTGCTTGAAGCCATTCCATTTGTATTGCAAAAAAGTAAAGAAAAGGGTTGGGACTTGAAGGTGAAAGTCTTTAAGAATTAGTTATTTGTTAAAAAAAAAATGTATGAAATGTTACTTCATAGTGGTAAGGCAAGTTTTCATTGGGGAAAACCAGTATAATCCTTTGGATTTACCCTCATTTTTCTTTTCTTTTTTCCCCCTTTCATTTTTAGTTCTTATTTTTTTAAAATAGGAATCTGGCCATCTGAAAGAATTTTTTTAGAGTATCTGCTTAAGTAGATGCTCAAGTTCCTTTAACCCATGAGACCACAGTTTAGAAATCTGAATGGCATTGGTAAATGTTGGTGAGTATGTTGAAAATTTTTCAGGCTTGAAATTTTAGTCTTGCTGTTGTTAGAAGAAATTTTTAGTTAGGATGAATGAAAATTCAAGCACCTATAACAAAAATTTTTCATGTACAGCCATCAAAACAATAACTAAATTTTTGATAGACCCTTACTACATGTCAGGCACTTGACATAGTTCATTTTTCTTACATTGTTAAAATTAAATATTTTATTCTGAGTTAGTTTCAAACTTAGAGAAAAGTTTCAAGAAGAATACAAAAATTTCACCAGTTGTCCCTGTAAAATGCTAGCAAAGAATTCAACCCAGGAAGTATGCTTTTACCCAGCGTGTTGTCACTCTAGTCTGTTTCAACTTGAAACAGTTCCTCAGCCTTTCTTTCACTTTCATGATGTTGATGTTCTTGAAAATTATAGGCCAGTTGTGTACAATATTCTTCACTTAGGTTTGTGTAATATTTCCCCATGATTAGACTCAAATGCTGAGATGTTTTCATCGGATGCTTTTGAGTGGCACCTGATATTGCTGGTGGTGTTAACTGTCATCACTTGGTTAAAATGGTGTTTGCTGGGTTCTCCACTGTGAAGTCACTTCTCTCCCTTTGCAGTTGATACATGTTTTGAGAGAGGATATTTAGAGACCATGTGAAATCCACTCCTCACTCCCTGTTCACCCATTAGTTACAGCATCATTGGTATCCCTTTTCTGAATCGTTATTCTAATGGTTACCAAATGGTGATTTTTCTACTGTCATTGTTTCCTCCAAATTATTATTAGTTGGCTTCTTATAATAAGGAAGAGCTTTGTCATTCATTCATTTGCTTATTTATGGATATCCATGTGGACAAATGGGTTTGTATTTTATTAAATGTGTTATAATATGCTACTACCATGGTTTATTTTGATGTTTAAAAATAATCCCAGTTTTGACTAGTTGGAGCCCATTCAATCTAGCTTCTAGATTTTTTTTTGAGAAGTTCCCATCATTCTTTGACTGTTTCCTTACTTTATAATGACACAAAAAGTTCTAGGATCATCTTGTTCATTCTGTAAACTAGCCGTAGAGTCAACCTTTTCTCTAAGAAGCCTTTTAGTGGGGAGTGATATTTGAAATCAAGATCTGCTATTGTGTTTTCACTACTCTCAGGCTCTTTCAGGGCACAGAGCTAAGAAATACATGTATATGTATATGTCTATATGCATATAGGTATATATATATATACATATATTTACATCTATATTTATTTCTATATCCTTCCTACAAAATGCTGTTTTTATCAGAGTTTCTGCTGATACCCTCAATTCCAATTCAATACCACAGAATTTATTGTAGCTTCCTCCTTTCACATTTGAACCTCCTTTCTCTAAAAGTGAGAAATCTGGCTCTCATTATCTCAAATCCCTAAGTGTAGCCAATTTTCTCACACCACTTAGCTGTCAAGGCCCCAGATATCATTGAAGTCTGGCAACCCTGGGCCACCTACTTCACTTGGGCTTTCCTAATAGCTCTTTGATAAAGGAAATAAAAAGGCAATCAATATTTATTCTAAAAAGTAAATAGAAAGAAAAAAAAGAGAAAGAAAAGAGGAGGAAGAGAAAAAACTTTATGTATGTTATTACATTTAATCCTTACTATAGACTTAGGAGAAATGTGCAATGGTTATCTCCATTCCAGTGAGGCTGAGGACTTGCTCAAGGTCACACAGGTAGTAATTGATGGGATTAAACCCAGGGCGTTGACCCCTGGCTGCAGACCCAAACATGATAGTCTACAGCATTTTATTTACCTGCCCTCACCACTATCTACACCCTGCATTTAATACATTCGTGCATTAGTCTATGTGCTTACCCTGTTTGACATTGGTTAGCACCTAACTCAGGGAGAGTTTACTCCAAGTGCCAGAACTAATGTCAATGGGGAATTACACTATTATAGCTACATGTGGTGTTATAATTGCATCCGAATGCAACTCAGTCACTGGCGCGTCGTATGCGCCACACTGTCGCCATATTTGCAGATGTTCAGTCTTACTTTTATTAAGCATGACAATGCCCAGCAGGATCCATTTTGTCTGATTATCCTCAAATGCAGAAGAATATTAAAAGGCAGGATAATTAAAAATATATGCCCAAACAAAGGATGTGTCTACAATTCCTTTTCTAGTGCTTTGAAATAGTTCAAATTTCTCAGCTGGCTCTCGTGCACAGAGCACTAAAAGGATGTCTTAAATTTAGACATATGTCTTCATTCTGTTTAATGTGCCAGAACAAAAACATAGCTTGAGACCACCACGAATTGATGTCTAAGTGCTGGAATGCTAGAGAACACTCGTATTTCCACAAGGCTAAATGTCATCATAGAATTTGTGATTGCACTTTCCTCTATGAGAACATAGCCTTCTATTTTTAAGATGTGCCTCTTAAAATTCTGTGCCGGTGTTCCTCCTTGAATCTACACAATGGTTTTCTTTTATTTGATGCAGCTTCAGAGAATTCAAATCCTGCTCCCATCAGCAGCACTGCTTTTATTTAGAGCAAGGGGGGAAAAAAAATCCCATTCCTTTCATACAAGGTGGCAACCATAAAAAACATTTTTCAAAAGGTTGAAACATGTTTGGTAAATTTATTAGGATATCCCCAGTCTGAGTCTATTTAGAAAGGCTTTAAGGAAAGTAAACACATAGGTATACATGAGGCAGATAAGAGGTTCCCAACATATGGCATGCCAAATATTTCTGGTGGATTGGTGGTTAAGATTTTGATGAAAATTGTGTGACAGCAAGAATATTGGAAAGGGGATTTAATCTTTCAGCCTTAACGATTTTGGATTGTACCAACCATCTAGGCCCTGAATACAAGACCATGAGATTCTCAAACCTTGTAAAGGTTTCTTTTGGGGATGGAGCCAAACTAGAATGTCTTCAGAGGGAAAATACTTGAAATCATGTGCCATGAAGAAATGTTGAAGCAATTAAATGAATGTACCTACTCTGAAACAGAAAAAAAAAAAATTGGGTACATGATATTCAACATGTTTGAAAGAATGTCATGTAAGAGAAAGATTAAATTTTGGGGTGGCCCAAGCATGTAGAACATTAACCTACAGATGAAATTCGTGGCTATATAAGATTAATTTCAATTAAAGGAAGGCCTTTCTTTGGCTGAAATCTGCTTAAAGATGAAATTATCTGTCTCACGAGATGGAGAGTCTGCACTAGGAAGGACATTTAAGAAGAAACTACCGTATATCAGTGACATCATAGAGCAGTGCTTCGTAAAATTTAATGTGCATATATATCACCTAGGGTTTTGTTAAAATGCAGATTCTAAGTCTTTGGGTCTGGAGTAGAGCCTAGATTCTGCTAGGTGATCCAAATATTGTCAGACCACAGACCACTCTCTAAGTAGTAAGATCATCGAGGAAATGAAATGAGTGAATAATTTAATCCATTGTTGAATGATAACACAAACTCGATTTGATAAGAATAGAAGGGAAATAAAAAGAAAATGAAGAAAATCTAGAAATCATCTTACTACTGTAGCTGAGAGTTTCAGAGAATAGCTGAAAAAAACCCAAAAGAAACATACCATTAAGATTAAAAGAGGCCTATAACAAGGTGGAAACTACCCCAAAGAGGGAAATTATTTGGTGAGAGCAATAGAAACTGAAAGCATTGAGAGACACACACAACTTAGAGCTTCCAAAGGCAGGCATGGTGGTGCACAACTGTAGTCCTGGCTACTCAGGAGGCTGAGGTGGGAGGATTGCTTGAGCCCAGGAGCTGGAGACCAGCCTGGGCAACATAGTAAGACCTTGTCTCTAAAAATAAAAATACTAAAATAAAAAAAGAGCTGAAAAAATCCATGCACCTATTTGCCATATGGCAACCAAGATGGTATTCAGTCAAGCAAGTGCTAAAATAGGGGAGCAAGTTTCAAGAGTAGGTTTTTCCAGACAACCTTCTGGAGATAGAATAGAGATAGTGTGAAGTTTTGAAAAATTCCAGCATGAAGCTGAAAAGATTCTGGTCTCAAATGATGACTCTCATCATAACTAACTACTTGGTAGCATTCACTGATGGTCTAACAGGAACAGGTAACCCTACCTGGAAAGTATTCACCATGAGAGCAAACACAACTCTCACAAACTATGATTTTCCTCTTGAAAGAAAATCTCCTCTTTACCCTTGTAGCAATGTTATAGAACAGAAAAGACTTAAAAACACATATGCCTTTGATTAGATCAAGAATCCTTTATAGCTCTTAATGATCAAGTCTGCCAAAATCCAATCTGACCATTTAGATGTGGTAATAACCTAACAGGTTCTTTCCAAACACTAATGCTCTTTCCAGAACTCAGCTATTATCCAAATTGGGGGTACCTGTATGCATGCATGTGCTCTTCTGTATTTATTATTCCAATTTCAAATTTTAATATGGGCTTTCAGAAAAATGTGTGTTAACTTCAAAAGAATGACTAAGTAACTCATAATGTTAGGAGTTTTCACAGATCCCTGATGTCTTATTGAGACTGAACTCAGCCAACTGATCTTTCCAGAGTGGAGCCTCAGCCTCTTGACCTAGTGTGAGCCTCCTATATTTCTTTTAAAGCAAGATTTCAAATTTAATCATTCAAATGAAAATCACTGAGATTTTTTTTAGAAGAAAGTGATATTAAAAGAAGAAAAAAGACTATGTAGCTGCCTTTAAACTCTCATTTCTACAGAGAAAGAACATATTGGTAAATTTGGTGCAATTCTTCTCTTGATGAGTAGATTAAAATTGACAGCAATGTTGGCTATTTGATTTCTTTGATTTGAAACAGTGGAACTGTTACAAAGATGTCAACTAATATTGGATTATATTTCAAAATTATGTTCAGCTGTTGTAGATAGATGTATGTGAAATTTGGACAGAGTTCAGAGAAAAGTAATGAAAATGAATAAAGTTGGAAAATAAGCCTGATGATACAGAGAGAGTTGGGAAGAAAAATTTTAATATTTTCTATATTAATACATGAATGTTGTAGAAAATTTGCAAGATCCTGAAAAGCACAAATGTAAAAAAAAATCTACTCACAAGAAGCCATCTAAATAAAATTTTTTTAAACAAGGATCCCACGTATGTACAATGTTGTAAAAGAACAAAAGAATAAGAGTTGATCATTTAGCAAGGGAGATACAGATTAGTTATAAGAAAAAAAGCTCTTATGATGAACATTTTTGTTTGCTTTTTTTTGACACTGAAGACTAAAATTTATAAAATTATTTTTAAAAGAAGATAATATAATGGGTTTAACCAGTCTGAAACATACAAAAAACCTGAACATTTTAAAATCGTATATTTTGGAATCCCTGTTATTAGCAATCTGGTCCTATTTTGGATCAGCTACATCTGTCTTTCTGTATCTGTAGAAAGGCCATATACCTGAGTTAGCTTAGATTCCTTTCACCAAATCTTGCTATTTCAATCCAATTTGGAAGGTTGATAAGCATACCATTTTTTTATCTTTTGAGGTGTGACCCAAGAGTTCCTTGGATTAGCGTTTCTAGCAAAGTTTCAAGGGAATTTACAGACATTTTCCCTCTGAATGCTCTCCAACTGCTTTCATGTTAACACTTCATGCTATTAAATATAATGCAGTATTCTGGCCCTCAGCATCTGATGCAAGGTAAAAAGGACAGGAGTGTGTTAATAATTGGCCTGGAAAATACATATATTTTCTAGAGTCCTTTCATAAAAATATTCACTTTCAAATGCTATACTTTATACATAAGTTCAAAGGAGGTGTACATAGCCCTTAACATGCTTAATTGATTGTCCTACAAGACTAATTTTGTGAATTGTCCACATTACCTAAGACTACAGAATATAAAGCAATTTTAGACCTTTTTATCATCTACAGCTTTGTTTAAAATGAAGGGGGTGGTGCAGCTCCATACATTAAAGCTCAACCTAAGATGTATCTGGATACTGTTTAGATATATAGTAAAATATGCTGGTTACTTTGTCTAGATAGAATTTAAAAGCCAACAAGTAGAAAGACAAATACAAAATGGTAGGTGGTCCAGTTAAAACAATGTGTTAATTATAGAGATATAATGGTTGGAAAATTTATATCTTTATTTGAAAAAAGTTAAAAATGTGTGTGGGTCATCATGTGAACAGCTTTCTTAGATGACATTTTTTAGACTATTAATTCAGTTTAAAGTTATATAATAGATATAAGGAATAAAGATAGACCTAGGTCCTGGGACTTCAGGTGGTTTGTAATCTAATTAAGAATGGAGATATGATTGATGTGAACTAAGGAAATGTTCTGGAGTATTATGTCATATTTTTAAGAGTGGCATTCACTGGGAGAAAAACACAGATCTCATTTGGAGCATTCTAACCAGGTATTTAAGGTTTGAGAGAAACTGATTCTATTTAACCCCTCCCAAAAATAAGACTTAGAATCACTGAAGTAAACACATGTAAAATGCCTTCCCACTGGGACACCATTACCTGGAAAATTATTATGCCCTTTTTTCCTTGGAAGGATAGAGTTAGATGGGTATGTTTCTATCATGTGACTCTGCTCCCCAAACCACAGCTGATTGGGTAATGGATCAGCAGCTTCAATCCCATTAGGTTAGCAAAAAAATATGTTCCCCAGATATAAGTACTAATAACTCATTTCCCATTGCAAGGATCAAATTTGCCCTCTTGATTATTTCAAGTCAGCTTTGCCAATAAGCAACCCTAAGAGCTGGTTTGCCCCAGATGAACCCTGTGCCCGTCTGGCTCTTCAGTTTTAGTTTTCCCTACTTTCTTCCTGTTATTAGTCCAGTATCTAAGACAGGCATTCTGTTTGTTTCCCTTTATGCAGGGTTTACTGTCTTCTCATTTAGTTGTTTTCAAACTTTACATTAGAAAAACCTGGAATCCTTGTTAGAACACTGGTTACTGGGCCTCACCTTTGGAATTCCTGATTCAGTAGGTCTGTGCTGGGGTTGGAAAATTTGCAGCTCCCAGCTGAGGCTGGTGCTGCTGGTCAAGGCAACCACACTTTGAGAACCACTGGTGATTCGCCTAGACTGTCTTTTTTAATTCTCCCAGAAGCCCTGTGAAATAGGAATATTTCCCCCATTTAACAGATGAGGAAACAGATACTCAGATGTTAAAGGAAATTTGTTCCAAAATACACAGGTTAGAGGGGACAGAGCAAAAGGCAATTCCCAGCGAATTAGACTACACAGTACATCAAGGGTTTGAGAAGTTCCATTCTGGTGATTTTAATCTTGAAAATGAGCCACGTGGGAGACCTGAGACCAAGGTGGATAACGATGAGCTGAAAGCTATAGTGGAAGCGAATGCATCTCAACCTATGCATGAATTAGCAGCAAGGTTTGATGTTATTATTCCTATAATATTGGATCATTTGAAACAAATGGGCAAGGTAAAGAAGCTGGGTAGATGGGTTCCGCATGAATCAAATGAGTGTCAGAAGAGAAATCATCTCGAAGCTTGCCTTCCTCTGCTGCCACCACATAAAGGCGAAATATTTCTGCCACATATTATCACATATGATGAGAAATGGATTCTTTTTGACAATAGCAAGCTTTCAGGACAATAATTGGATAAAAATGAAGTGCCAAAACACAGTCCAAAACTGAATATTCATCAAAAAAAGCTATTCCCGTCTGTTTGGTGATCCAGCGCTGGTATTATCTACTACAGGCTCATGAAACCTGGCCACTCAGTTACAGCAGATGTCTCCTGCAACCAACTGAATGAAATGATGAGGATGCTTGCGATCAAGCAGCGGAGATTGGTCACCAGAGACAGGCCAACCCTCTTGCAAGACAACACTTGTCCGCATGTCACTCAAACAATGCTGCTCAAACTACAGAAGCTGGACTTGGAAACTGTCATCCACTGTATTCATTAGGACTTACACCAACTGACTACCACTTCTTCTAGGCTTTGGACCACTTCTTGCAAGACAAAATGCTAAATTCTCAACAAGCTGTGGAAAATGCCTTTTGCAATCATCTCCACTCGCTCTTCAGGCTTCTTCGCTGCTGGCATAAACAAGCTACATTAAGATGGCAAAACTGTGTCGACAGTTTGGGCACACACTTTGATTAATTGTACTGCCTCTTGTTTGAGATATACTAAATTACACTTTTCATTCAAAATCAGACATTTCATATTTAATGACCTATAACAAAAGAAGAACCCATCAGATTATCATGCTTAGGTTGATCCCATTGTCACTGAATATTATTTACTTAACCACTGAAGTTTCCAGATGTATCAAATTATCTGAATTTAGATCTTAAATTTGCCCAACTCCCACCATTCTTGTTGCTTCTAAATTGTGAATGAATGAATATTTACTTTGGGGAAGATTTAATTTTCAGATATAATTAGTGCAGCCTCATTAAGAGTTTCGTTCCCCAGGGTAAGTTAATACATTGACTTTCTAGTTTATACATTATAATCTTATGATTCTAGGCCTGATTTAAGTTATTATTATAAATCTACTGAGTTGAGGTCTAAACTCTATTCCTGGTGATAACCTCTTTCAATGATCTATAACTTCATTTAAAAAAATCTAACTTTAGGCTGGGCACAGTGGCTCATGCCTGTAATCCTAGCATTCTGGGAGGCCAAGGTGGGTGGATTGTTTGAGCTTAGGAATTGAAGACCAGCCTGGCAAGAGCAAGACTCCATCTCTACTAAAAATAAAAAGAAATTAGCTGGATAACTAAAAATATATACAGAAAAAATTAGCTGGACATGGTGACATGCCTGTAGTCCCAGCTACTCGGGAGGCTGAGGCAGAAGGATTGCTTGAGCCCAGGAGTTTTAGGTTTCTGTGGGCTAGGCTGATGCCATGGCACTCTAGCCCCAGCCACAGAGTCAGACTCTCTTTAAAAAAAAAAAAAAAATCTAATTCTATGGAGTAGTGAGCCTCCACCCTGGTTATATGTGAGGATTATATGGGAAGTCAAAAAAAAATGTGAATGGCTGGGCCTCATTCTAAAAAATTCTGGGCTCAGTTAGTATGGATGGGGCCTGGACATTGATAAAGTTCCCCAAGTTATTATAATGTGCAATCAGGGTTGAGAAACATCTGTATAGATCACTTTTGGTTTGTCTGATAATGGTAGTTATGGTTAGTGTTAGCGCTGGTAAAATTTTTGGTTAGAAAAGGTATAAGTCATTTTTATTTTTGCTTTTTTCTTTTCTGAACAGAGGGATTGATTAATGCTTATTTTTCATCGTAAAGAAACTTGATAGTTTTATGATAATATATTTTTTTAAATTTTTTGATTTTTACCTAGCCTAAGGTCCTGAAAATCTGACAAGCAATTGTGACTCTCTGTCTCCACCTGGTGGCAGGTAGTGTCATAGTCTACAGAAAATACAGTAATAGAGACAATTTTAAATCTCAAAAACCCAACAAAGTAGCAATGTTGGCCACAGAACTGACAACTGCTTACACTTGTCCTCTCTAGCTGAGGTTAACAATATTCTGCAAGCTAGAAAGATTATGGATTGGTCATTTTTATGATCTTGTTCCAAGAACTTCGTTTTTATTTTACATTTGAACTTAAAGCTATCAACTAAGTAAATAGGAAATGATTTTTTCTTCCTTGAGGAACCTTCTTTTCTTCATGAAGGATTGTCGTGTTCTGCTAAAATCAGTTGGCAATAATAGGGGGCATTCAGATTGGATAAAATTAACTGTTCTTTTCAGTTATTTAAGAGTAAGAACATCCATAAAAGCTGGAGGCCAAAAAGAAATAAAAAATAAAAGTAAGAACAGTATATTTTAGAATATGCGTTACCTATGGTTAACTTCAAAATTATGTTTCCAATGATCAGTTACCTTTTATCAGTTACAACTTAAGCTGTGGTTATTGTTTTATAATTATACAATAGGGAGACAGTATTAGAAAGAGAGAAATAGCCATCTTTGTTTAAATATTCAATTCATCAGCTAGAAGACTTTAATTGAAGAATTTAAACTTTCTGAATCTCAATTTCCCTCTATGTAAAATGGGGAGAATGCTCACGTGAGTTACATAGCCAATGCCATGCCCCTGGTAAATGACCAACAAGTTAATTACTATTAATACAAGCCATGGAAGTTGCCTATATTTGAGATGTGAGTACAGCTTCCAAAAAATATTTATGTCTTACTTGAATTTATTACATATTGATTACCTAAGAGCATGGCTCTGAAACTAGATTTCCGTGTTCAAATCTTGGTTACTCTCATAATTAGCCATAATATGGGTTGCTTAAATTCTATGTGCCTCGATTTTTTCATTTATAAAATGGGTATACTAGTTATTGTTACCTCATCTTGTCATTATGAATATTAAATGAGTTATTATATGTAAAATTGCTAAGAACAGGACCTAACACATGGAATATTTTCAATAAATGTTAGTTGTTTTTGCAGTTGCCTTTGCTATTGTTCTAAGTACTGTGTTGCATTACCAAGGACTGCGTTAGGTTCCAAGACACTAATGTTGTCTGAAATTGTTGCATAGCTTAGTAATATAGTGAAAAAGGAGCATACTAAAAATATTAAATTATATTTAAATATATAAGCAAAATTTTAAACTGCATTTCAATATAACTTTTACTTTAACAGGATAGTTTAGATAGTCTTTTTGTAGTTTGCTACCCTATATTTTTAGGTATAATATATGGATCTTAAAATAAGTTTTGAAGTCTGTATTTGTCACTTTTATTTCTCTCCTCCTGCTCACTCCTTGTCACCTATAACCTGCTGATAAATGGTTTTAAGCATAGTGGCAGAATAAAATCAATAGCATTCTGGATGAAATAAAAGGATATTTAGGACATGAGAAACCCATAATTATGTCTCACTTTAAGGGGTACCCAATCTATGGTGAGCTGTATAATTATTTCATTATATGTTACAATGTAATAATAATAGAAACAAAGAACACAATAAATGTAATGTGCTTGAATCATCCATAAACCATCCTCCGCTCCCTGGTCTGTGGAAAAATTATCTTCCGTGAAAATGATCCCTAGTGCCAAAAAGATTGGGGACCTCTGCTTTACAAAGTTGACATTTTATCCACACTGGCTCATAAGCTAGAAAACCATTTAATATTTAATATCTTATTTAATATTTCAATTTTATTAAAATCAACCTCAATAGTTGCTGTTTGTTGTTGACCTACACATAACACATTTCTTTGCCTTATGAGATCTATTCCAAATATATGATCTTTAAATTTGTATGTTTACCTAACTGAAATAAAGTACGCATATAGTTATCTGTCTACAGATTCCAATTTAAAAATCTGGACAGAGTAAATAAGGACAGGGATTTCATGTGAGATTGTTAGTACAACATTTTGTAATAATCTTCTCATGGTCTAGAACCCAGAAAAAAAACATAACCAAAGAACCAGAAACTGAAAAGGAAATGCTTTTGTTTAATGCATTCCATTACCTTTGAGCAAAATATCACTCACAGTTTCCAGAATCAACTCATTCTTTCTACTGAGAATGTCTGTGAATCATCCCAGCAGTTTGGCAAGTTCAGGACCTTAAGGATTCAGCTGCCATTTCAGAGTTCATTTTTATTAACTCTTCTTGATCTGAAATAATAATTACTTCTTTCTTCTGTTATATAATTCAAGAGATATGTAACTATTCATGAATGAAAAAAATAACCCTCTCTTTTCTTACCTTAGGCAGAGAGATACTAAAATTTAAAAAACTCTATACTCCCATCTTGAGCTATAATAAAACCTCTAAATGGTATTTTGACATAACTTTATTACAAGAAGGAAGGAAATTGGGAATTAAATTCCAGTAGTAATAACGACTGTTATTTTGAAAGTACATACATACCTCTATAATTTGATCCTTACAAACATATGTTAGCAGAAAGGTATTTGGATCCAAGCTATATACTTTTCCCCTATAAAGTATTTAAAGAACAATGTGACAATTATTGACAGTTGCATTGTAAGAAAAAGTATAAGAAAAAGATAAAGAATGCATTAGTTGTAACATTCATTGTTAAGTAATTAATAACAATACAGATGATGGTTAGTATGTTGTGTATAATGTCCCTTAAAAAATAATTTTGGGTACACTTATACCCGTCCCCTCCTCCCTCTTCCCCCCTCCCCCCTGCCCAGTATCTAATAGATGTAATTCTTATATATGCACTTACGTGTTGATCCGTTAATACCAATTTGATGGTGAGTACATGTGGTGCTTATTTTTCCATTCTTGGGATACCTCGCTTAGTAGAATGTGTTCCAGCCCTTTCCAGGAGTATGTAAGAGGTGCTATGTCACCATTGTTTCTTAAAGC
>CAUYSK010037461.1:0-13044 GCA_963575035.1 Avahi laniger
TTGTAGTGTCTGGACACACTTGTGATTGTCACAACCTTGTGGGGTGGTGCTTCTGGCTTGTGGCGAGTGCAGGCCAGGGATGCTACAAAACATCCTGCAATGTGCAGAACACCCCCCACCACACTCCATTATCTGACCGAAAATGGAAACAGAGCTGATGTTGAGAAACCTTTTTTGAGCCCTTCCCCTGTGCCTTTATGTCTAGATGTAATCAGAGTCGCTAACATCTCCTGAGAGCTCTCTATACCCCAAGTACTGGAATCATTGACTCTTTACTACAACCCTCTAAGGTTGCTGCCATCATCGACTGTAATGTACCGACAAGGAAACTTTACATTTAAATAAACTGCTGAAATTCACAGGGCTAGAAAATGGTAGAGCTGGGGTTTGCACAGAGAACCCAGATCATCTGTGTCATTGCAACTTAGTTGTAGGGAGGGTAAGACCGGGGACCATCTATGTCAGTATGATTGGTTGTTTGTTCCGAAAAACCTTCCCCTGAGATGAGGCTGTGAACCAGTAACTTTATAATTTGCTGGAGGACATACTTGCAGACCAGTGTATTGGAGGCAACATTAAAGCACTCAGTGAACAATAGTCTACCTGTCTGCCTCACTTTACCACTCTCGCCTCGCTGTGCCCAATAACCCTCAGCTATTGGACCACGGACTTTGCCCAATCCAAATCAATCCCCTGTCTCCAAAAAATGCCTTAGATCATTTCAGCCCAGATCCTAGGGTCTGATAATTATGCTATCAATACCTCTGACTTCCCTCTCCAAGACGTCACTAAGACTCTGTCAAGATGGATTCTCCTTTACTGCAAAGAGTTTTCATAAATTTAGCTTTGCCTTATTGATAGTCTGCCAGTGAGTGATATATGCAGAACTCAAAAACACCAAATTGTCTAAGCCCAAAGTCCTCCACTTTTTGCCACGTGCTGTACTGTTTGCTAGTATGGTAGCGATTTTAGCCTAAATGGGATAATACTATACATAACCTGCGTTTCTCTTTGTTAAAAGGTTTAATTTATTTTAGGCATTTTTAATTGTCAGTTAATATTGAACCACTTCATTCCGCCACATGGCGGAACGTGATGTTTTGAAATATGTATACATTATGGAATGGCTAAATCAAGCAGCTAACCTGTGTATTACCTCATATACTTACCATTTTTTTTGTGATGAGAACACTTAAACTCTATTCTGTTAGCAATTTTCAGGAATATAATATATTGTTATTAACTAGAGTAACTATCACCGATCTTTTGAATTTATTCCTCCTGTCGAACTGAAATTTTGTATTTTTTGACCAACTCCTCAATCTCTCCCCTCCCAACCATCTTTCCTACCGCCAGCTGCTGGTAACCCCCATTCTACTCTCTGCTTCTATAAGTTCAACTTTTTCTAGCTTCCGCATAGAAGTGAGATCATGTAGTGTTTGTCTTTCTGTACCCGGATCATTTCACTTACTGTGATATCCTCCAGGTTCATCCACGTTGCCACAAGTGACAGGATTTCCTTCTTTTATATGGCTGAATAATATTCCGCTGTGTATATATACCACATTTTTCTTAACTGCTCATCTGTTGGTGGACACTTAGGTCGATTTCGTATCTTGGCTACTGTGAACAATGTTGCCATGAACACGGGGATGCAGGCATCTCTTCAACATACAGATTTCATATGCTTTGGATATTCAGTTAGTAGTGGGATTGCTGGATTGTACAGCAGTTCTATTTTTCATTTTTTGAGGAAACTCCATACTGTTTTCCATAGCGGTGGCAATAATTTACTTTCTCACCAGCAGAGTATGAGGTTTTCCATTTTTCTGTATCTTCACCAATTGTTGTTATCGTTTGCCTTTTTGGTAATAGCCATTCTAGCAGATGTGAAGTCATATCTGATTGTGGTTTTAATAGCATTTCTCTGATGATTAAGGATATTGAGTCTTTTTTTTTTCATATACCTGTTGTGTATTTGCAAGTCTTCTGAGAAATGTCTATGCAGGCCATTTGCCCATTTTTAAATTGTATTATTTTTTTTCTTGCTATTGACTTGAGTTTCTCATATATTTTGGGTATTAACTTCTTATCAGATGTCTAGTTTGCAAATATTTTCTCCCATTTGGTAGGTTGTCGCTTCACTGTGTTGATTGTTTCCTTTGCTGTGCAGAAGCTTTTTAGCTTGATGTAATCCCATTTGTCTATTTTTGCTTTTGTTGCCTGTACTTTTTGGTCATATCTAAAAAACCATTGCTCAGATCAATGTCATGGAGCTTTTTCCCTATGTTTTCTCCTAGCAGTTTTAAAGTTTCAGGTCTTACATTTCAGTCTTTAATGCATTTTGAGTTGATTTTTGCATACGGTATGAGAAAAGGGTCTTAATGTTATTCTTCTGAATGTGGACATCCCGTTTTCCCAACACCATTTATTGAAGAGACTGTCCATTGTGTGTTCTTGGCACCTCTGTTGAAAATTAATTGACCATAACTGTGTGGACTTATCTCTGGGCTCAGTGGGTTCTGTCCCATTGGTCTATGTGTCTGTTTTATGTCAGTACTACGCTATTGTAGTTTTTTTAAAGTTTTATTTTGTGTGTAATGGGTACATAGCGTTTGTACATATTTACAGGGTGATGCTTCAGCACATGTGTACATTGTATAATGATCAAATCAGTAATTAGCATAGAATCACCTAAAACACTTGTCATTTCTTTGGGGTAAAAACTTTCAAAGTCTTCTCTTCTAGCTATTTTGAAATAGACAACATATTACAGTTAACTGTGGCCACCTTACTGAGCAATGGAGCACCAGAACTTGCTCCTGTCTCGCTGTGACTTTGTGCCCACCGTCCAATCTCTGCATCCTCCCTCTCCTCCTCTCCTCCGCAGCGCTGGTAACTACTATCCTACTTTCTGCTTCCGTAAGATAAACTTTTGTAGAGTCCACATGTGAGTGAGATCACGTGCTATTTGTCATTCTGTGCTTGGCTTATTTCAACTTTTCAACCTCAGACTCGCATTTAAGCATTTTTGTAACTTTGATATACAGAAGTACAATGATTGCCAGATCGATGTCTGGTGAATTTTAAATTTGAGTAGATATTTTCAAATTGTCTTCATCAATTCAGCAGTGGGATATGAAGTATTTCCGCACGTTCTTCACAAAACTTGACATGGGGCCCCACCCTCAGCTCAGCAACAGTCGGCCGTCGTCGTATGGGAGTTTATGCCTGGTGGTAAAAGATATGATTTTTTGAAGGAAGCTGAAATTCAGACCCTTTAAGTAAAATGTCCTGATTTTTTTAATGTTGTCAATTAATTCCATCTATAAATAAACACTTTCTACAAGCCAGTTTCAGCCTGCATGCCACTGGTTTTTAGGTTCTAGCAGATTTGATCTGAAGACCCTTCTTCGCTGACCAGATGGAGGCCAAGGCATTGCGTGGCAATGAATTAGATGCCCAAGTACACAGGTTGAGCCAGTTGTTCCCTCGGGAGACATATTTACAGCCACTCTAAGTAAAATGTGCTTCTCAGGCTTGGAAGTCAGACTGATGTCCTATTTTTAGAGGACCCATTCACAACAGGGACTGCAACTGCTAGAGCAGCTGAAGTGAGCACCTGAAGCAGCCCGAGTGGCAGGAAGGTCACCACTACCAAACTATGCTTCTCCTGCAGTAGCAACTGGTACCCTGTCAAAGAACAGGATGAATAGGGAGCCCTCTAGCTGGGGACCCAGGGATCCCACTGATCCCCCCACCTTCAGATGTCTTATGAGAACCTGAAAATGCCAACAAGTCTTGGACTGAACTCTTTGCAATTTCTCCCGCCTTTTTTTTTCTTAGTGAATGTCGCCATCATTTAACCAGAATGAAAAGACCACTAAGGTGCTTCCTGCCTCCGTGCCACTTCTGTGAGCTTTGGTCTCCACGTGGCTGGAGAAGTCCTGCTTGCCCTTTAAGTCTCAGCTTAAATGCTACCTTCTCCAAGGCGCCTCTCTAAGCTGTATTTGTGCTATCACTTTCTCCCTGCCCTGTTTGCCCAGAATTTTTACCAACTCTCTTAAAATACTTATCCCCATCTATTGCAGTGTTCTACTTACTTCTTTGTCTTCCTACCTAAGCTCCTCGAGGAGGAGTGAGCTCCTCAGGGGAGGTCATGTCTGATTCACCTGTGGATGCTTCACCCAAAGCATGATACCTGACCCAGAGTAGGTTCCCAACAAATGCTTGCTGAAGAAATGAATTTCTTGTGGCAGTTGAAAAATAGGCCCAAAAACTCTTTGACATTCCTTCTGTGAAGAAGTGGAGTCTGCGTCCCTTCCCCTGAAACTGGGAATGTTTCTGTGGCTGTTCCAGCCAACAGAATATGGTGAAACCGAAGTTACTTATATGGCTTCTGATGCGAGGTTATAAAAGGTGATGCAGGCTCCACTTGCAAACTGAACATTTGCTTTAGAAGATTTCAGCTACCATGTGAGCAGTCCAGATGCCATGAGACCACCATGCTGTGAGGAAGTCCAGACTAGCCCATGCAGAGACCACATGGAGAAGTTCTGAAACTAATGCAGAAAGGAAGAGGGCAGAGAGAGAGATTGAGAGAGATCAGACTAGCTCCAACTGCTTCATCCCGCTGCTTTTCCAAGGGCTGCCCACCATCTGACTATAACAGCATGGGCTACTCAGGCAGAAACGCCCAGCTAAGGGCTTTCTGAATTCCTGCCCCACAGCATCCGTGAAAGATGTCAAAAAGATTGTTGCTGTATAAGCCACTGGTTTTGGTGATGATTTATTATACCCCAAGGGATAACAAGGGTAGGAGTTTTGTACCTAGAAGTGGTGTGCTGCACTGGCATTGCCTTTGCGACTGGGGGCAGGGGCAGAAGTTGTAAGAGTCCAAAGAGACTCTTGGAAGAAGACTGATAGAGCCCGAGGAGGCTGTCGGTGAGGGCTTAAACGAGAGTAAGGAGAATATTGTTAGAAGTTGGAGGAAAGGAGACCCTTGCTATGTGGTGGTGAAAAGGTTAGCAACACCTTAACTGAGGTAATGTGGAAATTGTAAAGGGTAGTTAATCAACTCAGTGCTTGGGCAGAGTGTCAAAGGTGACAACCGGGTTCTAGCTTCGTGCAGTAAAATGTAAGAGGAAAGAGATGAACCAAGGAACAGACTCTTCAGTTTACGCATGGATGTTGGAGGGAGCGTGTAGGGACCAGAATAGTCTTTCCAGCCAGCAAAGCGTTCTGAAAGAAACTAAAGGCCTCAGAGAAAAGATCAAATCCAGGGTGCTGTCAGGAAAACGTGGTCCCAGAGTAAAGATGAAGCTAGGAATATGAATATAAAACCCTTTGTCAGGACCGCAGAAAGAATTTAAAAGGCATGCAACTTCCGCTAGGTTGCTGGGGCACTCATGTCGCTTTCAGCCACCATGTAAAAGCAGTCCAACAACTCCGAGACCACCATGCTGTGAGAAAGCCCAGACTAGCTGACACAGAGAGACCACGTGGGAAGCACTGGAAATACATGCTTCCCACCTTCTGGGGTGACCAGGCAAAGTGCCTCTGCTCTTGGAGTCTGTCTCCCGTCTGTGAAACGAGTGGCAGAGAGGCTCTGGGAGACGGCCAGGGCCGTATTGCTCGCTCCTCTACCTCTCCAAAGGATTGCCCCATGCTTTCGAGGAGCCCTTTGATGGCCGGTTCTGGTCGGGCGCCATCTGGCGGCCGCTTTGATAGGCGTCGCGGGTCCTCTGAAGCTCCAGCGAGGAAGGCAAAGAAGGGGAATGTCCCCGATGTGACCGAGGCCGAGTTCTGGGAGCTAGGCGGCCTTCGGCAGGACTCTCCGGTTTTTCCAGCCTGTCGGCGCGACATCTCTGAGTCAGAGCTTGGGGCTGTAGGGAGGCGGCGGTTGGTCCATTCAAGGGTTCAGCTCGGAAGCCTGTGGTGTTGCGGTGTTTGGTTGGTGGCCCCGACGCGGGGTGGACGGGGAGAAAGAGGAGCGGCACGCCGCCGCGGGGGAGGCCCGGCAGACCGGTGGGTGACTGACCAGACATGACACCGGGGTGAGCAGCAATAAAGGTTGCAAAAAAAGGGTGCGTTCTTGTTTGCTGGATTAGCTGCGGTCCCAGAGGCATCTTTGTTCTGGGCTTGGGTTTTCTCGTTTAATTTCCCCGGGCCCGCGCAAAATGTCAGGGAATGAGAATCATATGTGACTTTTTTTGTCAAATCCGTTTTGAAAACACCGAGATGGATCGGGCCTCTTTGGTTGATTGGCACCGGATGGACGTGGAAAGAGTCCTCGGCTGGCCGTGGTCTCTCCCTGGTTTCTCCGTGGTCATCTGGGGCCTCCTGCCTCCAAATATTTTTAAGGCTCCCATATGTAGAACCATGGGCCAGGGTCCCCCTGTGGGTGGTATGGGCGGCCTTGGAGAGTGTGTTAATCCTGTTAGTTTATGGGTTGGGTGTACTGCTTCTCTCCAGATAATGGGGGTGGGAGCCACAAATTCGGCACACGGGTGAACGAAAGAGTATGCCCTAGAAAGTGTTACTTCTTTCGCTTATCATGTGTCCACCATGCTATATTGAGTTCAACCAGGTTGTCCTTGCTTTTGCTGTTTAACTGCTTTGCCCGCACTTTCGGGAACATTTTCAGGCCCAGTGGGGTTGCCTTGTGTGTTGTACTTTGGAGGGGTGGCTAAAGTAGCTCGTCGCTCCCCCGCCCACCTGTAAGAGCAGGTGGGGGGTGGTGCTAGTTTTTGTCACCACAGACTCTGGCGGCATTTTCCATCCCCCAGGTCGGGGGCTTTTTGAACTTACGCTGTTTTGTTTAAGCAATTTGAACCTACGGCCCGTGGGCTAGGGCTCTCGGCTTTTTGCGGTCCAGTTCACACCCATTCCTGCTCCCACCTGGGGCTAGCGTGCCGATTCCTGCGTGTCTTGTGTTTGAGGTTGTCTATAAACTGTGTAGTGCCAGTTTTTGATCTGCACCGCCTGAAAGTGCCAGGGTGGGGGGAGAGGATTCGTTGGGGTTCGAGGGCCCACGTGCTCCCCATGATGGGCACCCAGGACAATACAGGACATTTGTGAGGTGTGTTCTTTTTCTTTGGGGCGTGGTTGTCTGTGAAGCCAGCTCCTAAGCGCTGCCCTCTTAGAGTCCAAACTCCTGCCTGGTTGGGGCCTGATTGATGTCGTTGACACTGCACGCTTGCTGTGGCCCAATGGGGCGTTGTTCCCTGATAAGCCAGGACTGCTCTGTTGGGTTGTGTTCTGTTGTGCTCTGTTGGCTCCTCACCTCTCTGCCATGCTTGTGTGGGAGGCATGGTGGGCTTGGGCACCCATTGCTTGTTCCTTGTGGTTGCGTTTTGGGCCAGCCCCTCTCTGCAGTGTGTTGCCTGAGTTCCTTTGTTCTGTCTGTCACTTGTCCACTTTCTTGGCCTTGTTGTGGGTGGTTGAGGGTCTGGCCATTGGTGGTGCTTGCCCCTGCAGCAACACTGAGTTGGGTGCCCAGGTGCCCATGGCTGGGCTGTGGTTGTCTCTTCCATTTCCCACCTCTGGTGGCCAACGCATGGTCTGCTCCACGTGTCCCCTGAGAAGTCTTGTGTTGGGGGGTCTTAGACAGGTGTAATGGGTTAAGTAAGCAAAAGCATCTCCCTACCTGGGTGGGTGTGGCAGCCTGGGTTGCGGCGGGGCTGGCCCCAGGTGGCCTTCCATGTGCTTCTGCAGGGGAGGAGGTTGGATGACCGGCCTTGCTGTGGCCTGCTCCTAGTGCCAGCCACGTGTGCTTTTTAGCCGCAACCCATGCTGTGGATGACTGCCTTTGCCCACTCAGGGCAGCCCTGAGCTGCGTCTGCTGGGGTGCCACCAGGGAGCGCAACTGATCTTGGTGATAAAATCCACCTCTGGCGAGGAAGTCTTTTCCTAGCAATCGTGGGAGGTGTGTGCATTTTTGATGGTTCCCCCCCCAGTGTGCCGCCTCTCTCGCGTGTGCTGTCCGCTGTCCATATGTGTGGGGAGAGTTCTGCCATGGGAGGGCCGTTGATGGGCTACGGGGGCCAGTGTCTCCTGGTGATGTGCCTGGATTGACCAGTTAGGGTGGGCCTCTGGTGAATGAATAACGTGGGGGTGGTTGTCCTGGCCGTCGGGCTGTGTTTTCTGAGGCTCCCCCTGGCCCTCGTAGAGTCCGGTGTCCTCTCCAGATCGCCTTTATCCACTTCCGTCAGCATGCTGCTGACCCGGGTTCTCACGCAGGCATGCTGCATTCCTCCTGTTGTGGTCTGTCGCCTGCCCAGGTGGCTTGGCTTGTGTCAGTGTGTGGGGCACCTGTCCTCCACGGTGGCCACCTGGGTTGCATGATGCGCTTCCACCCAAGTGTGGGCAAGTGGTCTCTCCTGGCCAGCCATGGTGAAAGTTGCCCCGCTCATATGCAGTTACCCACCAGTGGGGACCATCACCATCTGCCACTCCACGTCTGCGAAGGGTGTGGTGCTCTCCTTGGCGTCCTGTGCGGCTGTTACACCTTGCTGTGGGTGTGGGCTTGCCATCCAGTGGGCCTGAGTGTTACAGCCACCCCCGTGTGGTGTTCTGCTGTGCTTCCGCCACAGCCACCACTGCTGTGCTCCCTGCTCCCCTGTGCTTGATACGCTGCGTCCCACGCTGGTGGACCTGTGCTTCTCAGCTCAGTGTGCACCCCTACCTGCTTGAATCCCCGCAGTGGCTATGTGCTTGTCTCCGTAGAGAAAGTGGTGCATGGCAAAGTCCCAGGCGTCTGAATGTGAAGATGTGGGATGGTTCCTGAGATCACTTGATTGGCTGAGGCTCTTTGGGTCGCTCGCTCCTCTCCTGCTTTGGATAACTGTGGTCCCTTCTATAGCTAATCTATACCTGCCGGGTGAGCATTGAGAGCCCCTTGGCAGGGAGTGTAGTGAGTAGTGATGGGGGGAATGTGTGCATATTCCATAAGTTCAAAACCAAACATGCCTCACCACGCCCCAGCCCTGGCCGGGGGTGGCTTCAGTGATGCCATCCCCCTACCACCGCGGCGCCAATGGACCCATTTGAATGTGTCTGCCTTGCCAACTTCTGATCGTCACTGTGGTGACCACAGGTGATGGGGAATCGGTTTTGGAGAGAGGGACCCTGAGAAATGGCTCCCACATGCAAGGAAGGGAAGAGGCAGCAGGCCTGCTTACGACACACGGGGGGAGGCAGTGACGGAAAAAGAATCCCTGGACTGTTAAGGAGGGCTGTGTATGTCACTGGACAGGCTCCACTTTCAATTTTTTCAGAAAGCCATTGGGAGAGCACATGTGCTGCCCGCCCAGCGGCTGCAGCAATGCCAGCTGCCATAGCGTGTACTTACCGGAAAGCGGCTGCAGTTTAAAACCTTGTACTCGGCTCCTAGAGTGGCCTGGGGGCAGTCTACAGTGAGGCAAAGCAAGCCACCGCTGGATCCTCGCCCCTTGGGGCCTCTTGGCTGCCCTGCCCCCTTGAAGCTCTTGGCTTTGTGAGTGGCCTGTGGGCCGCCCCAAGCGTTTCCTTGGAAGGAATTTTAGTGCTGTAAACAGGCCCCAGTGGCGGCGGCCTGGAAATGGCAGCGAGGAATCAGGGAACCTTAGGACCATGTTTCCATTTTGGTTGTTTTTCAGAATTGAGGCCTTTACGTGGAGGAGATGCCCTGGAGTATTTGTCTTTGGGCCGCTAGAGGGTGACATTCTCGGGCCGGCACCGAACTGGACCAGAGCGAAAGTCTGCCCAAAGAAGGCTTTCTTGAGTGCGGCAAAGTCCTGGAGGTTCGAAGGCGGTCAGAGACTGGCAAGGTCCCCGCTGTAAATGATATGCTGACTGGCAAGGTGAGGTGGCAACATCATGCCGGTGATCTGCCTGGCAGCCTCCGTGGAACCAGAGTCTCCGGCTCCTGGGGGAGAGTATGGTTGCCAAGGATGATGACACTGGCAGGAATGAGGGAGAAGAAGGGCACCACCGAGAGGTGCATGCGGCACATCCTTGGACTCTCCGCACGGGAAGAGACCTCCCCGGCTCGGACAAGGAAGGATGGGTGGCTACCTGTTTGCTTCCTTGGCTGGTGGTACATGGCTGTTCCTACTTGGGGTGAGCCTATGTGGGTAACGTGGTTGTGGCATATGCATATTCACTATTAGGTGACCCCTGAGCGGTTATTGTCTCCCAACCGCTTAGAGGGACAAGTGGCATTCAAGCCCCACAACGTATTAATCAAGAGTTCTGTGTCATGCCCTTGGATGTCTAGAGCTGCACGTGTGTCTACCGGCTAGTTGTGGGTAACCCGTTGCACCCGGTTCGTGATGGGGACTGGAGATTGCTCATTCCCCAGGAAGGAGGCTAGGCCTGGTATTAAGTGGTGGGTCTTAAGCTTGTTTTAAATTCCTGCCCCTTGTAAACACCGCCGCTCGCTACTCTAGTGTTGGTATGGTTGTTGTGTGAGGCCCTCAGAAGGGCTGTGCGTGGGTTGTCTGTCCCATGGCCACTTGGTGGCAGGCTCTGAGAGGATGGTGGAACGCAGAGGAAGCCGAAGTCCTACCTCGAGGTTTTTCATAGATTTGGGACCTGCGTGCAGGATCATTGAGGAAGAGTTTCGCGGCTGGTACCTTAGAGATGCCCTGTCGGTGGGGAGCAGAGAGTTGGTCCATCAGCGGGGTAGCACTGTGGTCCTAGGAGCCTCCCGTGGCTGATCGCGTCTGGCCCAGTGATGTGGTGGTGGGGATGCTGACCTTGTGTCCAGGACCCCTAGCACATCCTGGTCCAGAGGTTTCAAGACCCTTTGGAGATCGCCCATTTTGAATCACTGTGTGGTTTGGGGTGGTGGGCATGGCACGCTGGTGAAGGCCAGTGGGCTCGCTTGGACTACACCCCCAGGGGGCTTTTGGGTGGAGTGTTTTACACATGTGTGCCGGGGACGCCCCAATGGACAACTTCAGTCCTTTCAGACTGGTCCTGTTCTGTCTCCTCTGACCCCATTGGAACATTTGTTAGGCCAGGGGCAGCTTCTATCCATGGGGAGCCCTTACCGCTGGGACCCCTGAGGACTCAGCGGTGGATCATCAGTCCATGTGCTGTGATGAGGGAATGGCGCAGCTAGCTTTGGGAGAGTTGACGTGAACTCCCGAAGCTTGCGCCACTCTGAGCGCTGTCGGAGCATCGCTTTGATGATTTGCTCCCGGGCATGCCTCTGGCCTCTACACGGATGGGTGCGGTGGCTGTGGGGATCTCTCCCCAGGGCCCTCCTCTCTGGAGTGCTGTGCCCCGCTCCTTTTCCTATTGCACTCCTCCCATGCAGGCCCATGGAGGGGGTTGCACACAACCTGCGGGAAGGAAGAGAGATGGGGAGGGCTTTGCAGGTGGAGCTTTCTCCTGTGCACCATCCATGGCGTTTTGGAGTTTTCCGTACGAGGCTGGGCCTTTGTGGAGGTGGGTCACTGTGGACAGGGATTTTGCCGGTCCTCGTCCTTGTCTCATTTCTGGGATGGGCCTGAGGGGATGGCCAGTTCTGGGACTGTGGGGTCGACCAGAAGTCTCTCAGACGAGATGGAGTGCAACTCTTCCATGAGGAGGCTGGGGTCGTCATGGTGGACCAGTTTCCCTCAGTGGACGGTGACTCTGCTCTAGATGCTGTGGCTGCAAGTCCATCAAATGTTTCTGGCAGGCATCAATGCATACGTAAATCTGGGGGTAGGCTTGGTGGTGGTTGTCCCATTGCCACTAGGTGTCACCACAGCTCCCTCTTCTTCCTCAGGAATGGACAATCGGCGCCCAGGCTTTTCCTCTTCCACCGTGTTTCCGTGCATGACTTGCTCTCTCACCAAAGGGGTGACTTTCATAGTAGTAGCAGTAAGTACTTTTCATTTTGTCTTCCTTTTTCTCTTTTTTGCCTTTTGCATGTCATATGGTTGATGTCGCCTACAAAGTCGGATAGTGGAGGCACAGTTGCCTGAAGGGGATCCCAGAAATACTCTGAAGCTGAGCTGCTGGCCATGAGAAGAGAGGTCAGGCCTGTCTCATCACGCTCCCTGCCCTTTTTGGAGATATCCTTTGGAACTCGTCCTCAAGCTTGAGGCTGTCCGTGACAAAGCTTAACTCACACCCGCAGGTCATCGGTTTACTTCACGCACCACTTGCATCTGGGAATAGGTCCAGTGGCTTGACTCAGAAACAGATGTCCTTACCTTCAAACATTCCAAGCCTTTAAAGAAAGCTTCCTTTCTTTAACCATTACAAATCAAAGATTCTTTCAACCCACCGGTAATGTGGCCCCTGCTTTGAGATGTCCTGCCTTTTGTGACCAAAGCAATGTACGCCTTCCAAGTATTGATTTATGATTTTGGTGGCCTTCCCGTCTGCCTGAAATGTAGAAATCCAAACTATAACCCAACCAGGTGAGTCCACTCGCTCAAGGCTTCTTGGGCGTGGCTTTCCAGGCCACGGTCAGGGACGTTCATTGTACAGAGTTTGGGTTCTTTTCTATTGACGGGCCTACATGTAGTCACATGAACTTATTTGGAAAGAACGTGTACTCAAACTGCAGAACAAGCACAACTGAAAAAGTCATTTAGCAGTTTCTGCGGATCCAAAACTCTCCTTCGCTTCATTCCATTTGCTAGCAAGAGAAACTTTGCCCCCTGCTTTTT
Source organism: Avahi laniger (assembly GCA_963575035.1). Lineage (NCBI taxonomy): Eukaryota > Metazoa > Chordata > Mammalia > Primates > Indriidae > Avahi > Avahi laniger. The sequence continues at coordinate 12,654 of CAUYSK010037461.1, forward strand.
AAAACATTTGTGTCTTCTCCATTTTACACAGATGGTGTGTATTTCAATGCTGATCTTTCAGATGCTGATCTTGAAGGGGGAAATGTGTAGGATTCCTTTTTCTCCCATTGGCCTTTGAGAGTCACTCAGCCGATCGTACGGAAGGACACATGTGCCCCTGTGGAACAGCTCCATCTAAAAAAGTTATGAAGTCATCTTGGGTTTTGCAATGATACATTTAAAAAGTGAAAATTCCCCAGTCAAGCAAGGGAGAGAATGGTTAGTATGTTGCTGTTGCTGCTGCTGCTGCTGTAGTAACAGGGAGAGCAGAATAAAGTCCCGGAACATGAAGATATCAGAGCTAGCCCAGAGAGCCTCTGGCGAAGGCAAGGAGTCTTTCCATGGGACCGGT
>CAUYSK010037463.1:0-33289 GCA_963575035.1 Avahi laniger
GTAGTCCCAGCTACTTGGGAGGCTGAGACAGTAGGATTGCTTGAGTCCAGGAGTTTGAGGTTGCTGTGAGCTAGGCTGACGCCAGGGCACTCGCTCCAGGCAAGAGAGTGAGACTCTGTCTCAAAAAAAAAAAAAAAAAAAGAGCTTAATATAAAGCTGCCAAGTAATTTGTTTCTTTTGTAAGGCAGCAGAGAAACTTCTATAATCCACAGAGATCCATTCTCCAAAATAAAGCCAGTGCTCCTCTAACATCAGTGAACTTGTACCTTTTATCACCAGTTACAAGAGACAAACTTGGGAAACACCTATCACACAGTGATTTCAAATATGACTGACAATGTAACAACTCATTTGCCAATTCAAAAAAGAAAAAAATCACAAATGACAATGAAATGTATGAAGCATTTAAGAAGACTGAGCCTAATCCTTGGACATTTTTATCTTCTTAGGTAAATGGATCAAGGAAGAAAACTTCGTACCCCACTCCCTCATCCTGGCCTTCAATTATATATGAATTAAACGAGCTCCTGTAATCACAGGGAAACAGAATGACACAGCTGTTAGAAATGTACACTTGATTTCTATGACCTGGATTTCAGAAGTCACACATCCCAGCATGTAACTCCAGGCAAGCATAACCAATACAGGTCACAGTTTTTCATCATTTATAAAATGGCTATAACAGCACTTACACCTCAGCAGGTTTTTAAAATATTAAATGAGAATATATGTGAAGTGTTTAACACTGTGTCTACAGTAGAGCATACACTCTACAAATGTTAGCTATTACAATTATTGTAATGAGTCTAACTTTAACACATTCGGCAGCTCCATTTCAGTCATCCATTTGGGAATTGCCCCACTTCCATATTCACGCTTGAAATAAACATTAAAACACTGGGAAGGATAGGCTGTATCATGAACAGTTTCAATGAGCTGCATGTAAAATGGACTTTTCAAATATCTACCATTTAACCCCTTCAGTGAATAATTCTAGGAAAAAGATATGGAGAAAAAACTCCCCCACCAGAAGAGATGCTGTAACTTGACCATGTAATTTATCATAAAAAAATGAGATAGCAGTGGTAAAAAATGTGAAGCTGAACAGGATGAGAAGACAACAGTAATGGGTAAGTCAAACCTTCCTGACAAACCATGACCTATCATCAATCACAGGCATTAAAGAAAACTAGCACACATTCTAATATTAAACAACAGTACATGAAATACTTTGTTCAAAAGTAAGTACATGTCTACATTTAGACCTGTGTTATCATCCTGATTTAAGAGACTCATACCCATAAGTAAGTAATGATGAACTGGAACATTTTTGTATCTGTTGTTAGTATGTCAGTGAGAAATATCAATGGCAGACCACATTTAAAAATTCATTAGCCACAATTAACAGCTGAAGTATTAGCCTTGTTTTGGAATTGGTAATGGATACATACTTAAAACAAAAGAGGAAAAAGCCTTAGTTTTTGCTGTTCCAATACATCAAGAAGAATAAAAATAAGTCCGTAAAAATATAAACACTATTCTTATAGTTGCATACTTTCAAACTAAATTATTTTTTTAGGGCCTACAAATTTCTAAATTAAAATTTATGTATGTATGAGGCAATTTAAAGCACATCCTTATATTTTTATTATGAATTTAAATTCTTTCAAATAATCAATGGGCATATATAAGTTCTAGTCAATATATAAAAAGCTTAAACAGAAAGGAGTTTACTCCCTACTAAAAGCCTTCTGAATGTAATTAGTACAAACTTGGATTGGACAATTTAAAAACAACAATGATAAATCCAGCTAATCAAAATGCCAAATCTGTGAAGTAAAACAAAACAGAACAAAAGTTTATTTGACAGGAACACCTAGTTTATTTCTGTCCCCTCCCTTCTCTCTAAATCAATCTGTAAAAGACAGAAATGTATTTTAGGGCTAAGTATTATCAATCTACCTGCAGCTCCTTGGGGAGTTTCATCTGTCCGTGCAGCTGAAGAATTTACTGCCTCCTGGTTGCTTTCAGGGTCTGCCATTTTCTCCTGTCGACGAGCTTCAGCTGCTCCTCTTTTGCCCAGGCCAGAGCCCCGACGACTACAACAGAAAAATGTCATCATAGGCAGCATTACCAGTGAACCAGGAGCAATGTATAGACAACACAAAGCTCAAATTCATGGAGCACAAAGCCAGTTTATTCTTTTTAAATAAAAATTGTTGCAGAAAATCATTATGCGTAACAACCAAGACTTTGTATATTTAAAATTCTTCCAAGTTATACTGCATTTACAATACAAGCTTTTGTGTAACTAAGAGATGCTGTCATCCTTAGAGACAGAAATGATTTTTAAACACTTACAAATAAATGGAAAAATGACTCCTGCAGAGAAAATTCAATTCATTTAAAATAGAGGACCACTTCCAGGGTAAATAGTGGATCGATATACACAGGCTTGCAGAGCAACACTGAGAATGGGAAGACGAGAGGGGGAGAAAAGAAGAATGGGGAAAAATTCCCATTCCCTGTGTTCCAGATTGCCTAAATCATCCAAAAATGACTATGCTAATATGGACAATAACTACATTTGTTAAAATAAAAAATTATGAATTTAATGTTATAAATAAATACAGATAGCCTTTGGGAAGATGTTTGTTTAAGACAGAGGCAAGGAATAACGTACATGGAAAAAATGATCACATTTCTCATGGAGCAAATTAGTTTATCGACAATGACTTTTTTATGTTTTGATAGAAAAATCAGTAAGCAAATTGGAAACAAAAGAAATCCCCCAAAATTATTACAATTTGTTAGTATTTAAACAGAAGCTCCCCAAATTTCCTTAGGAAATGCAGAAGCCTACTAAAGACATGTTTTAGAATAAAGTCACACTGCAATGAAATGAGATGCCACCTAATAAACAGGAGCAGGCATAATTGACATGTAAATGAAGGCTCTGACTTCTCTGAGGCCACCAGGAGAGTTTATTCTCCTAATTAGTGAAAAAGCCTCCCCAAACAGGGATTTGCTTAGCTAATCCTCCTTCACAAGGAAGCAGCTCATTCCAACCCATTTTACCAAGCTACAAATTCCTGGGATTCAAATTCATTCATTTAACCTCGAATTTGTGCCAACACATTGGGCTGATCACATTGGATACCCAGGGTTACTACTGCCCTAAAGGAATGTTAAGTCTAAAGACAGCCTCAGTAGGTTAGCAAGGCACTAGTTTTAAGCGGAATCTCAACTAATTCAGAAAAGGTCTGTGAAAGAGTGTTTCAGGCAGGTGGTTGGACGGCTTGTGCACAGCATGATCACATATACGCTAAGTATTAGTAACTTCACATGCACTAATTAAGTGGTCATGAGTAGAAGGAGAGAAGGTGGCATACAAAGGCCAGGAAGACAACTGTTAACACTTATTTACCTGACTTCACATGTAGCTTAAAATTAATTTTCAAACACAGTGAATTCAGTTTATATCTCAGACTATAAACCGTTAGTAAGACTCAAAATTTGTCCCAAAATAGGACAAACACTCTGGAAAACTAAGAAATTTTTTCAGAGATTCTCATAAAAGTTTTGCTAAGAAACCTCAAAAGCAAACCGGTTTACTAACTCCAAATATTTAAAACAATCCAAATGGACAGAAGTGGAGAAGTAGGAACTTAAAGTGGCAAGGGTACACTTCTTACAACTTCTGCACAACAAGTCATATTGTTTATTTACGTTACTATTTTACCACCACCAAGAGTAATCAAAATAGATTATCTCAGACAACCAAAAAAAGTGCTAACACCTTCCTACTAACCTGAGTTACAGTAGGGAAAAGGCAAACTTAAATCATTCCCCCATCACACATTTTTGATGCATTTAGTCATGAACCGCATAATGATATTTCTGTCAATGAAGAGCCATGGCATACACAGCAGTGATCTCGTAACACTATAGCTTACTGTACCCTTTTTATGATTACATATGTTTAGATACACAAATGCTTCTCATTGTGTTACAGTTGCCTACAGTATTCAGGACAGTAACATATTGTACAGGTTTGTAGCCTATTCCATCTAATCTAGCTGTATAGTAAGCTAGACATCTATTTTGCTTAAGTGCACTCTATAATATTCACACGATGGCCAAATTGCCTAATGTCGTGTTTGTCAGAACATGTTCCCCTCATTAAGCTATGCATGACTGTACATATAAAAGAGATAGAACTCATATCTGGCTATTGAATAAATAGCAGAACAAGGGCATTTAACCAACAGACCAACCCTAAAAATCTAAGAGGAAATTGCAGGGAAAAGACTTTTACCTTTAATAAGATTCTCCATCAGTTAATAAAGGTATATGAAATAATGGACTATATCATATCAGAAGTAGTTGATGTTTGAAAATGAGATCCACATCAACTGGGAGAAAATAGGAATTGGAAATGTGAGAGAACACATACAATATCTATTTTTTCTTGAGGGGAAGGTGTACTACAAAATAAAAATTAAATACATTTTCCCCCTTATCCACTAAACTAAATAACTGGTACCAACACTTTGAAAACTAATTAGGCAATATTACAGCCAATTAAAACAGGCACCCCTTTTGATTCATTAATCACTCTACTGGGAAATTTAACTGTCTTTTAAAAGCAACCCAAATATGTATAAACATGCTTACTGGAGATTTATTTTGCAGACTAAACTCCAAAAACAAACTACTGGCAACAACTGTGAAAATAGTGTAGGAACAGAGGAAAAAGTAGAAGACAGAAATGGCATCAAAAAATAGCATGATTAAAATTTAGTAAAAACATGTAAATAAATGCTCGGGAAGAATTCACAAAGATAATACAACTTATGTTACAATAATACTCAAGAGTCCAGTAAAAAATTATTTTACTTCACTAATTTAAAAAAAAACTTACAGAGTTAAGGATTAAAAGTTGAAAATATCTAAGCAACAGAAGATAAATCAACTCACCAGAGTGAAAAAACTTAAATTATTACCTGGTACTAGCACAGGAGCCCGTGGTCTTTTGGCGTGTGCTCCGCCTCAAACTGGGGAGCTCAGCAGGTGGGGACTCACTGCGTTTCTTGGTAGATTTTCTTAAACCTGTATGTGGGAAATGTAAAAATAAAATTTTATAAAGAAATTATCATGAATTAAAAATTACAAAATTCTTTCAGGTCATCATCTTATTCAAAAGACCACAGAATCTTTTCATGGCCTCTCCAGCCATATGATAGGTTTACTTTCATAGCTTGACTTTACTCAGTCTATTTGCAATGGAAAAGCAAATGGCATCTGGCACTCAGTTTCAGGACCAGTCTTCTCAGGGTGACCCAACCTTGATCAAGCTATCCCATACCATGAGTGACAGTCCCACATCTCCCAAACCATCTTCTTTCAAATTTCATGTGTTCTCCTCCACTACCCTTCTCCACTAACTAAAGCCAAGAGACTTTTTTATATATTCTGTGTATTTCAAGAATTTACTAAATTTGATTGAATTCACTAAATTTATTACACTGTTCTGACATTGTCCCATTTCAGTTAGTATATCAGGTTTGTCAATAAGCTTATGAGAGAACAAAATGGGTTATACCACTTACCAGCAAGGAACATACACCGGAACTGAAGGGTTATTGGACTGCCCAATTTATAGAATACCACGTAATTAGGGGGGAACATCAATCAAGCACACTTTACAAGTTATTCTGGAAGCAAACTAATGCCTTTGGCAGGGTTAACAGACTGTCAGAAGATATAGGAATTAAGTTTATTATTTTATAAATGAGAAAGCCATGAGAGCATCCATCTTCCCTCCCCCAACTCCAACAATGTTATCATGCATGATGACATACTAAGCAGTGGAGTTCTATCTAAATAAGGAGCTCCAACAGTGAAAGGTCTCCAAAGTCAACAATCTTATTTCCATGAGAACTACAGCACTATCTTAACTTCTTCAGAGAATAACTAATTACACAATTGGTTCTGGTCACTTGCTTTTTTTTCCAGGAAGTTTTAATTTTTGGCTATTTCATTGCTTTAAAGGGGAAAGTTAAATTCTTTACTCCTTTGATTTTGTTAAAAAGCACCAGTAAAGAGTCTGGGAGAGAAGTGGTAAAAAGAATTCGAAACATCTTAACCATTGAGATTCTTAATTTAAAATCTTCATTTGACTTGAGATGGTCTTTATAGCATACACAAGGAAAGCAGCCAAGTGAAAATCTAGTTATTCAAGAATCTTTGAACACAAAAGAGAAGCTGTAAAGACAAAATTTATGTTCAGACAGGCATTATCACTTATTGACATCTAAACCACACCTTTAGGGACCTTTTTCAAAAAAATTTTTATGAACTTGTCTAAATACCTGAAATTGACATAAAAGAATGAAAGAAAGATACATTATTTGGGGAAAGAAGATTGGCTTAACATTGTCTTACATTACAATTTCATTTTTAGGTTTATTTTCTATATAGCATATTGTCAGAATTACTTGATATGATCATATGCCTGATATGCTATACTATCCTATCTTTGCCTGGGTATATACCCTGGTCACCTGAGAGACAGAAACAGTATGAAGATAGATCAATGGAGCCAGCTTAATATGTTGATATGGTTTTAGCTAATTAGTATCACCATTTTGTAATATTTAAAATATTAATAAATAATTTTTAAATATTGCAGAAAATATTAAATTATACTTGTCTATGTGGATTGTGTGGCTAAATTAGACTAAAATATGTGTAATTTAGAGAGGGGGAAAAAAAAATCCAAGTACAGATTACATTAAAACACTTCCCAGAAAAAAAAAAAAAGCCGTGTTTCTCTTATAACAAAGCGCCCTTGTATTACTGTCACTAATATTACTTAGTTCTTAGTTCGTATGATACTAAAATACCTTCATACATACATTATACAGTAATGGGTATCAGTACAAATTTTCACATCTATTTAGTGACATTCAAAATAAAATATTCAAATTAAACTATTGTGGGCTTGCTTTTGTAACCAAACTTTATGTTTTTACTATTCATGCCCTAAAATAGACTTCAGTGTTTAACTTTCTTTTAAACTCTATTCAACTATAATTCACATGTGATAAAATGTACCCATTTTAAGTGTATGGGTCAATGAGTTTGACGAATGTATTCACGCATGTAACCAGAATAACAGTCAAGACACAGAACATCTCTATCACTCTAAAAAGGTCCTCCATGCCCCTTGCAGTTAATCCTCTCTCCCTCACTTAAGGCCCTGAACCACTGATCTATTTTCTGTTGCATTTTTGCTTATTTTAGAATTTCATATAAATAGAATCGTACGGTGTTCTGGAGATAAATTCATTTTGTTGCACATATTAGTACTCCATTCCTTTTTATTGCTGAGTGGTATTGTGCATGGATGTGCCACAATCTGATTATCTATTTTGGGTGTTAAACTTTAAGAGGACCACACTAAGTTGCAGAGGAAGTAGGGAAGGGAAGAACCAAAACAACAGAGTGGACAGAAAAATACTTATAACTGATGCTGCAATCATACCATAATGTAAAATGACTATTAGGAGAATTGTCGTAACTCCATCTAGTCTGACAAACTAGGAAAAATAATCTTAAACATTTTATGATCTGAAAGAATTTCCTATAAAAGTGCTGTGATGGATAGCACTCTCTAGTGGAAAGAGGTACCACTATTTGCAACACAACTTGAACCCAGGATGGGAGACAAAACTAGCTTTTATATACATCTCTGCTCCAAAAACCAGAACTGGGGAACACCTCACATGTGGTTAAAATTGGTAATTGGTAATGTCTCAGCATTTTTAAATAACCCAAGTCAAACTCTGGAAGGGCTATATGAATTCATTTGATGATTAATTCTCTCAAAGTTTAAAACACTTTCAGAAGATCAGAAATGGCAGACATTCTTGGACAAAAAAAAGTTCAAGTGAAGCAGCTTGGTAGATTATGTTCCGGAAAACAAAGACAGCTTAACTTTCTTTTGGCCATTTAGTAAACTGACTATGCTAGAACATACTATCCTCACAATTTTTGACGATTTGAATTTTTCAAAGCACTTTCAGATATAAAGTTATGATAATTCCTATTTTTCAGACACAAAAACATTAACTGACTTGCTTAAAGGGTGCATAAGCCAGCCAACTACACTATTCCTAAGCTTATCTGGAAGCAGAACAGAGACTAATAAGTCTTCAATATACTTCTGGCAAGGTGCTAAAATTTTGCTTTATTAGTTCTAAATGAAAACTGTACAGCTTTCATAAACAAATACAGTATTTTGTAGAATTGAGTTTTCTAGCATTCTACTGGTCAAGCAAGGAGTATTTCAATAGAAGAGGATACACAGTAGGTATAAACCTACCATTTACTGAAAACCAATTAAAACACATGTACAAGGGTATACACACACACACCCCCTCCTCTTTCCCAGGCTCTGTAATGCAGCAAAACTGTATTTATAATTTATTTTTATGATGTCACTTTGAGAAAAAACCAAAAAAGTCAACTGTCAGATTAAAATATTCTTATCCACAAAGACTTTGTGTAATGAAGTTAGATATAAATGTAAACATACTATTTTTCTCAAAGCTCTTGAACTTATGGTATAAGATTATATGTACTTGTTTCCATAATCTTTAATTCTTTGGATAAAGGTGAAACTGGCAGTATTGTCCTCTTCAAAAATTCTAATTGTTCTACAATACAGATGTGTCTTAAACACATACACACATACTCTCACACTCACTCTCCTAACAAAAACCTCATTTATTCAAAGTCCAGGGTTTCACTTTCTAAAAAGAAAAAAAAAATGGGTTCTTTTGCAAGTGCTGCTTTTGAAATGTGAAATAATTAAGGCGTTTATATATCTTGTAAGCCAGGATTTTTAAAATATAACAACATTTTATGAGCAAGAGTGAGACTCCATCTCTACTAAAAATGGAAAAATTAGCTGGGCGCCGTGGTGTGTGCCTGTGGTCCCAGCTACCTGGGAGGCTGAGGAAGGAGGATCGCTTGAGCCCAGAAGTTTGAGGTTGCTGTGAGCTAGGCTGATGCCACAGCACTCTAGCCAGGGCAACAGAGTAAGACTCTGTCTCAAAAAAACAAGACAAAACAAAACAAAAAAACCCACAACATTTTAAAAGAATCAACAGAAGAGGGGTGACAACAGACTCAGACATTTTACTCACTGAACTCTTATTTATGTAAAAATAGTTAAGGTGCTTTTGGGTGCCTTCTACTTATGATTTACTTTTCTTACCTACTTAAATTTTATAAACTTGAAAATGTACTTCTCATTAAGACTATTATGAAATGATGCCAATTTTATCATTCTGCAAGAAAAATGAGCTCTATTAACATGTCTGCCTACTTATATAAACAAGTCACCAAAGGCAGACCACTACCAATACAGGAATGATTTTTATCCTTAATTTTGTTAAGTTACTTAAAAAGTAGCAATAGACAACTAGACACGATACATATTCACTGTCATATTTTTTCCGATTTCCTACATAATCCATGTTACTATGCATGCTAATCTTTTATATGGCATATATAAATATATCAGACCTATTACATAGTCCTACAATGGAAATATGGCTTCTCTCACCACAATAAGTATTCTAGCAATGACATAATTAAGTGTGCCAATTCCTTAAAGATTTCTTCTGTTATATAAGAAGTCAAGGCAAACATCAATGTCAATGTATCTGATAAAGCTATGCGACAATCAGGCAGGAATGGAAGGAATTATAGAGGTTGATCTAAGATCTTTATTCTGTGAATAATTCAAATATGACTGTTTTTATCTTCTAATTTATATATTCACTTCAAAGTGACATTAAAAGACGATCTAGTAGACACACCTATTTTAATGTCCAGCAACCCTTTTTTTGAGTACTCCGCTTTAGTTATTTTTTAAAAAGTCTCCAGGAGCTATCTCCTACCCCTTCTCCTGTCATTCACTGTATACTCCTGCGATATGAGCAGGCCAATTGCCACTCTACCACCACCATCAGCCCCTGTCCTCCAACATACTGGTTCAGTCAAGCACCCTCCAGCCCCCAAAATCAGGGATTTCCTTAGAGGCTGATACAGACATGACTGGATGATATCCTTTTTATAAATTGGGGGTGGGGAGTCATTAAGTCTCAAGGTGTGGGATTGCCAGGGTCATCTTCATTTGATCTCTTGGATCTAGCCAAGCCTGAAGCTCACCATTCTCTTGGCTTTACCAGTCATGTGGGCCAATTTCCTTTTCCATTTAATTTTGGTTGAATATGCATCATATATGTCCCCCAAATTCTGACTGTAAGTCATTATTGTATTAAAATTTTTAATCCAGATTAGGCGTCAATAAACAGCAGTCTATTGGCGAAATCTGGCTAGCAACCTGTTTTTGTACAGCCCCCAAGCTGTATAAAAAAATGCTTTATACAGTTTTAGAGAATTCTAATAAATGAAGATGTGACAAAGATTGCATGTGACCAGCAAGCCTAAAATATTTACTTATGGCCCTTTACAGAAGATGTTCACTGAGCTGGACTTTGAAAATAAAAAGAAAGAACAGTATAAGGATTCATTGAAATTTCAAAAACTAGTTAAAAAAAAAAAAAATCGGTTCGTATCTGAGTCACGGCATCAAAAAAATAACACCTCTCCAGAACACAATAAACTAAGCCTTTTTATGTTTTAAACAGAAAAATAAGACCTGAGCTAAGCCATGCCTTAGTGATAAAATTTTCAGAACTAATTTTTCTAAAATACTAAGCATCATTTTATTTACAGTTTGTGTTACATTCTTAGAGACAGTAAAGAGAGCTCCATTTTAAAATGGAGTAGATACACAGCAAAATGAAGTATATAAACTATTATCATAAACAAGGGTAGACGTCTAGGAAATTGTTCTAATTCATTTACATTCATAGGTAGCAGGGGATGACCATCATTGATTTCTAATCAAGGAATCCCCAATTTGTTCACATACTAAAATGAAGTGTTAAATAATTACATTAAGTATCCACCAATTTGCATGTGAAATCTGTTTCAAAACATTTTCAGAACCATTCCTTTTACCTTTGTGCTTTGCTACATAAAAAGCACCAAAGAAATAACTATTGCTGCACATCAGAACTTTAATTTAGAATCCTGTGATATACAGTCATTTTGTTCTGGAAAAATTGGGCCCAATAAAGAAAATTAATTAACTATGGGTATATTTTCAGTAACTAGCCCTTGACTCCTTAAGCCAATGGGTGTGCACACATATGATACAAGAAAACAGAATCATGAGAACCTGGTATAACTTTGTGTGTCTACTTTCAAGTTTATACAGGCATATCTCATTTTTACTGTGCTTTCCTATGTTGCGCTTTACAGATATTATGTTTGATTTAAATTGAAGGTTTGTGGCATCCGTGTTCAGGAACTTTTTGTGCCATTTTTCCGACAGCATGGGCTCACTTCTTTGTGTCTCTGTATCACATTTGGTAATTCTTGCAATATTTCAAACTTTTTCGTTATTATTATATCTGAGATCAGCGACCTTTGACGTTACCATTTGTTTGGAGGTAACATGAACTGTGCTCATATAAGACAGCAAACTTAATTGATAAATGCTGTGTGTTCTGACTACTCAACCGGGGTGTTCCCCAATCTCTCTCCCTCTCTTCAGGTGTCCCTATTCTTTAAGACCCAACCAACAATATTGAAATTGGGCCAATTAAAACACTACAAGGGCTTTTCAGGGTTTAAATGAAGGAGTCCCATGTTTTTCACTTTAAATCAAAGCTAGAAAGGATCAAGCTTACTGAGGAAGGCGTGTTAAAAGCCGATATAGACTGAAAAGTTAGGCCTCTTCTGCCAAAAAGCCACAGTGTGAATGCAAAGGAAATTAAAAGTGCTAATCCAGTGAACACATGAATGATAAGAAAGCTAAACAGCCTTATTGCTGATATGGAAAATGTCTGAGTGGTCTGGATTAAAGACCAAACCAGCTACACTATTCCCTTACACCAAAAGCCAAACTCAGAGCAAAGCTCTCTCTTAATTCTATAAAGGCTGAAAGAGGTGAGGAAGCTGCAGAAGAAAAGTTTGAGGCTAGCAGAGGATGGGTTCATAAGGTTGAAGGAAAAATGCCATCTCTTTTAACATAAAAGTGCAAGGCGAATCAAGTGCTGACGTAGAAGGAAGCTACAGCAAGTTGTCCAGAAAATCTAGCTAAGATCACTGATGAAAATGGCTACACTTAATAATCGATTTTCAATGTAGACAAAACAGCCTTATATTGATATTGGAAGAAGGTGCCAACTATGAGTTTCATAGCTAGAGAACAGAGGTAAATGCCTGGCTTCAAAGCTTCAAAGGATAGGTTGACTCTCTTGTTAGGGGCTAATGCGGCAGGGACTTTCAGTTGAAGCCAATGCTTATTCATCATTCTGAAAATCCTAGAGCCCTTAAAAATTATGCTAGATCTCCTCTGCCTGTGCTCTACAAATGGAACAAAAAAGCCTGGATGACAGCACATCTGTTTACAGCATGGTTTACTGAATATTTTAAGTCCACTGTTGAGACCTACTGCTCAGAAAAAAAGACTCCTTTCAAAGTATCTCTGCTCATGGACAATATACTTGGTCGCCCAAGAGCTCTGATGGGAGATGTACAAGGAGATTAATGTTACTCTGTTTTGCAGCCCACGAATCAAAGACTGATTTTGACTTTCACTCTTATTATTTAAGAAATACATTTTGTAAGGTTATAGCTGCCATAGATACTGATTCCTTGAATGGATCTAGACAAAGTCAACTGAAAACCTTCTGGAAAGGATTCATCATTCTAAATGTCACTGAAAACACTGGTGACTCAAGGGAGGTCAAAATATCAACAGGTGTGTCGAAAAGGTGAGTTTCTACCCTCATGGATGACTTCGACTTTGAGAGGTTCAAGATGTTCAGTGGAAGAAGTAACTACAAATATGGTGGAAACGGAGAACTAGAATTAGAAATGGAGCCTGCAAATGTGACCAAACTGCTGCAATCTCATGATCAAACTTGAACAGATGAAGAGCTGCTTCTTACAGATGAAAAAAGAAAATGTTTTTTTGGTTTGGTTTTTCTTTTGTTAAAAAGAGACAAAGTCTTGCTTTGTTGCCCAGGCTGGCTGGAGGGCAGTGGCTCAATCATAGCTCACTGTAACTACTGTAATCTCAACCTCCTGGGCTCAAGCAATCCTCCCACCTCAGCCTCCCAGGTAGCTGAGAGTATAGGTGCGTGCTACCATGCCCCACAAATTTTATTTTTTTGCAGTGAAAATGTTTCTCGCTATGTTGTCCAGGATGAAAATGCTTTTTTGAGATGGAATCTACTCCTGGTGAAGATGCTGTGAACATCGTTCAAATGACAACAAAGAATTTAGAACAGTACATAAACTTAGTTGATAAAGCAGCAGCAAAGTTCAGATGACTGACTCCTAATCTTGAAAGAAGATCTCCTGTGGGCAAAATGCTATCAAACAGTACGACATGTTACAGAGAAATCTTTCCTGAAAAGAAAGGTCAATCGATGCAACAAAAATTCATTATTGCCTTATTTTTAAAAACTGATATAGCCACACTAACCTTCAGCAACCACCAACCTGATAGGTCAGCAACGAACAACATTAAGGCAAGACCCTCAACTTGCAAAAGGATTATGACTTGCTTAAGACTCAGAGAACTCTTAGCATTTTTTGACAGTAATTTTTTTTTTTTTTTTTTTTTTTTTGAGACAGAGTCTCACTTTGTTGCCCTGGCTAGAGTGAGTGCCGTGGCATCAGCCTAGCTCACAACAACCTCAGACTCCTGGGCTCAAGCGATCCTACTGCCTCAGCCTCCCAAGCAGCTGGGACTACAGGCATGCGCCACCAAGCCCGGCTAATTTTTTCTATATATTTTTAACTGTCCAATTAATTTCTTTCTATTTTTGGTAGAGACAGGGTCTCACTCTTGCTCAGGCTGGTCTCCAACTCCTGAGCTCAAACAATCCGCCCGCCTCGGCCTCCCAGAGAGCTAGGATTACAGGCGTGAGCCACCGCGCCCAGCCTTAACAGTAATTTTTAATTAAGGTATATACATTGTCTTTTTATCCACAAGCTTTTGTACACTTAACAGACTATAGTATAAACACGATTTTTATATGCACTGGGAAATGAAAATATTCATTTGACTTTTTTTTTTTCCTTCTTTTTAAAAATGAGAGACAGGGTCTCAGTATGTTGCCCAAGCTGGTCTTGAACTCCCAAACTCAAGCAATCTTCCAGCCTCCTCCCAAAGTGCTGAGATTACAGGTGTGAGTCACTCATATGCCCAGCCTGACTCGCTTTACTGAGACATGAACTTTACTGCAGTGGTCTGGAACCAAACCACCAATACCTGAGGTATGCCTGTATATCTTTATTAATGGTTACTTGGCATAATAAATTTAAAAAATGAAAGTGGCCAGCATGGTGGCTCACACCTGTAATCCTAGCACTTTGGTAGGCCAAGGCAGGAGGAACAGCTGAGGCCAGGAATTCCAATACCAGCCTGAAGAACACAGTGAAACTCTGTTTCTAAAAAATTGAAAAAATTAGCCAGGCATGGTGGTGTACGTCTATAATCTTAGCTCCTCAGGAAGCTGAGGGAGGAAGATTACCCAAGCCCAGGATCATGCCACTGCACTCCAACCAAGGTAACAGAGCAAGACCTTGTCTCCAAAAAAACAAACAAACCAAAGTAATATATAAGGATATAAAAAAAGGACCACAGATTTTTATTTTAAAATCATTCGAATAATAAAATTCAAGTTTCCATTTCATGCACTGATTTGGTGGTATGAATTAAGAACACTGGAAATAGGCAAAGATATTCATCTAAGCATTACTTATGATAAGGAAAAACCGGAAAGGAGCTAAATGCCCAGTAATAAGGAATGGTTAAATAAAAGAGTATGGTAATAAAAACTGCAGGAACAGTTAGTAGTTGATGAGGATGTGAACAAACTGGCACTTTTATATAACTGGTAAGAATGGTAAATTCAAATATGTCTCTGGGAAATTTCAAAATATGCATCAATATTTAAAAGGAACATAACCAGTGACCTAACAAGCAAATAATAATGTAAATTACAAACTTATATTTAAAATTTACAAGAACAATGTAAATACCCATTAATAGGGAATGGGCTAAATAAGGGCATATCTACATGCAGCCATTAAAAATGATATAATTTACTGTCTTCTGAGAGGAAGAAGTCTGTTAATAAGTGTTTAGGCAGAGATAGCACTTTAGTTTCTTCGCATCTAAAACATGGATACAGTCTCATTCTGTCATTGTGAGGATGAAATCTGATGTATGTCAAATGTCTATTTTAGAGCCTGGTACATAACACTCAAAAAGCAATGTCTCTTTGTCATGTACAGTGAGATCCTAGTTTTGAAAAAGTACGTGCACATGATGTGTCTGCCCTGTGGGTATAGACAGAAGACTCAATACACATGCATTCACTTCTGTCCCCATGAAATGCCACTAAAACAGCAGTAACAGAATCTGAGACATAAATCCATAGAGATGGAAAAAATGGAAGACAGTACAATGGCAACACAATTTTAGAAGATGGAAAGCAGAGATACCAGGGCTAAATGTACTGTAAACCCCAGAAAGCTCAGAGAACAAACCTGAGACAAGCACCGATTAGACTGGCACTACAAAAACCCAAAAAGGCTCAGGAACTGATGGTACCTGTTACCTTTGGGATAATGTTGGGGTTAAAACTGAGGATTGGTCGATAGGCTGTTTATAAAGCAGTCAGATTCCCAGATCTCCTTCCCCTCTTGCACAGTTGGACTATTCCTCTCTTGACCCAGCAAAAGGACCCTTCTTCTTTAGAAAGTACAAAATGTAGAAATTCTCCAGTTAAAGTGCATAGTATAAATAGGTGCACTACACCAAAAATGAGAGGGAGATCAAATACAAATAGATGTATTAGATGACATATAACACTGCCTCCTTCCCAGGCCTATTTTCCCACTCAGCCCCCAGGACTCTGGCGTTGAGGCCTCTGCTTCAAGGCAGGAATTTAAAAGAATCTTCCCTGTGGAATTCTACCAGCTGAAGAAAAAAGTTCTAAAAATAATGATAAAAGAAGTTTAGTGAAGAAATAGCCCAACCAGATAACTAGACAGTGAATCTCAGTCTAATGCCACTCATAATACTCAAAGCTTACAAATTAGATTTTTGGTCTCCTTACACTTGATTATGAGGAGACATCCAGAATTACCAGATATGAGGAATGTTCAAAGACAAAGCCAAGCCAACCCAATCCTGCGGCATCCTCCCAGAAAACCTATTTAAGAGACTTTGCAAGCAAAGAAAACTGTTTATGTCCTCAAAAAAGAAATTCATCCATAAACCAAATGCAGGATTCTATAAAAAGGAAATGAAAACAAAACAACCTTTTGACAATAAAGCACGATAGGAAATATTTAAAAAAAAAAAAAAAGCAAAAGCAAGAGAAGGGCTGGAAAATGAAGTTTCAGAAATCCACCAGAAATAGAACAAAAAAGGAAAGCAAATGCAAAGAGATAAGATCAAGACCATCCAAGAGGACAATCACCCCAAATAATAGAAAATCTAGAAAGAGAAATGAAATAAGAAGGTGACCAACCATCCTAGTTTGCCCGGGGCTATCCCAGTTTTAGAGCTGAAAGTCTTGAGTCTTAGGGAATGTCCCAGACCCAGATACACCAGGACAGCTGGTCACCCTGACAAGTAATCAAAATAAACCAACAGCAATGGGCAACATTGCAACATTTCTAAATAACAGGTAACAATCTGCATGCTTCCATAAAAAAGGGTGACATATACAACAGATCAGGAATAGGAATGGTTCTAGTAGTGAAATCTAAAAAGATATAATTCTTCAAAATTCTGAAAGAAAATAATACCAAACTGTGAACTCTATATTCACCCATCTGTCAAGTCAGTAACAGGGTAGTATGATACATTTTCAGCTATTTAAAATCTAAAACAAAAAAATTTTAAATCTCATAAGTACTATTTTTTTTGATATGTTTCACCAAAACAAGAAACCAAGGAAGATGGCATAGGATCTGGAAAAATGAAACCGAAAAGACTGAAGAAAATCCCAAGGCTAAAAAGTAGTACAACCAGGCATAAAGAAGTACAACCAGGCATAAAGAACAACTATCCAGAGGCCTCATTTGTTCAGGAAGATGAAACAGATGCATAGAGACAGCTTGAGAAAAGGCTGTGACAATTAGTAAGGAGTGTGGAGTTGAGTGATGGGTTCATAGAGAAGGAAACCAGTAACAAAACAAACAAACAAACAAAAAAACCATTAAATTCAGGAAATACAAAAAGAAAGGAAAATGTGGCACAGTGTAAATAATACTTACGTAATATAAATACTGAGTACTGATCATGACTGGAAAAATGGAAAGTATATATGGGTGAATGGGGTGGAGTAAGGTAAGAATGCAAAACCCTCATCTTACATAAGGGAAATGCGATACAGATCAAACTTAAGAAAGAAAAAAAAATCAACAAATGGACATATGAAAGCATATAATTTAGAGACTGAAATAAACATCAAAATAATCAGCTACAGAAATGAGCAAAGTGATTGATAGAAGGGTTGCTGTTTTTAAATAACTCTTTCATAAGTCTTTGACTTTGCACAGAAGTGCTGATAAATATAAAGGAAAAAATTTTGGCAGGATATACACCAAAAAAAGAGGTAGTCCTTGGTGAATGAAATTAAAGGTGACTTTGTATTTTTCTTTGTACTTTTTTGTATTTTCCTAATATTTTTAACAAACATCTTAGGAGGTGTCAAAACTATTACAAAATACAGAGGCAAGAATAAAGAGCAATTTTCACTAATATGTAAATTCAATAACATGTAACTTGGCTAAGTTAATTCTTATTGTGATCTGGTATACAAGAGCACATAACATGGTCATTTAAAATTCACAATGTAACACAAAGCAAAACCTTTCTAACAAAAAGGTCAACAATATTTTTTCCCTTAAATGTTCTTTTTTTTCCCCTCTAGGTTGGCAACTCTTTTTTTAACACTGGATTTTTTTAAAAGCCTTAAAAATACTATTCTTTGTTGGTAATTTTTCTAAGTGGTTACATAATGTAATTATTAAACTTTTAAGTTGCTAATTATTTTGACAGCTGCCTTAGAATACAGAAAACTCTTAACATTCAAGCCTTTTCCTTTTAAACTCCCCGCCCAACACCTCACAGATAATCCACTTTTTTCAGCTCAACAGGGATGATCCTACAAGATGCAAGCAAGTGAAACCAAAAGTCTAGCACATAGCCAGGCACGGTGGCTCACGCCTGTAATCCTAGCACTCCGGGAGGCCGAGGCGGGTGGATTGCTCAAGGTCAGGAGTTCGAGACCAGCCTGAGCAAGAGCGAGATCCGTCTCTACGAAAAATAGAAAAATTAGCCAGGTGTGGTGGTGACACCTATAGTCCCAGCTACTTGGGAGGCTGAGGCAGGAGGATCGCTTGATCTCAGGAGTTTGAGGTTGCTGTGAGCTGACGCCATGGCACTCTAGACAAGGCAACAGAGTGAGACTCTGTCTCCAAAAAAAAAAAAAAAAAGTCTAATGTAAATTCTTTTCTCCTGCTCAACTCACTCTTACTTCCTCCCTCTACTCTAGAGATGAAAAGCATTGTGTCTTCCTAATCTAAGCATAATTGCCTTCTTTGAATTCAGCATCCGATTCTTGTCTAGTTCTGATAATGGACACAGTCTGCATGCAAGTCACTAGGAGAGTATAAAACTCAAGATGAAAATAAGCTGGTACTACTGCTGACTATGTTATTAATAATATGCACACGATGTCCACTTTAAATAATGGAGAGTACAGTGGATTTACAAATAGAAACATCAGCCTGGAAATATAATACCTCTAAGTTTTTCTATAAATAAGTTGTATAATTACTTTGATTTTGATTACCAACTATTTCTTATGGTTCTATGCCATCATCCTCTACTACTCACTTTAAAATTATTGCAAATTTTTAAAAAGTTAGCTCATTTTAAAAAAGTCAGATTAGCAAAATATATTTTGAAGCTGAATTATAAAATCATTAAGAGTATTATATTAAAATATTAGAAAGAAATTTTTAAAACCACCTATATCGTTATATTACCCTATTGGTTTTACATTTATACCTATTTAAATTTACAAGAATGTCTATTTACTTAGGTTAAATAACACAAAGACAGCTATAATAATTTCCTAATACACACTAAAAATTGTCACATAACACTATTCTTTCTGGGGTACTCTTGAGACCTCTACCAAGTGATACAGGTGACCTTTGTCCCAGAGCTATTCTGATCAATTGAGGCTGGCAAGCAACAAAGCTTCAGGAAGTCTAGCACTAAAGTAGCTGTTTGACTACCTCTCCTGCCCAGCCAGCTCCAGTTTCTCACCAGGAACTTGTTCATCAGCCCCTATCAACGGTTTGAAGCAGTACACTGGAAAAGGTCTTCCTGCTTAAATGTCTTCCTGCTAAAGGTATTAAACCATTTCCCAAAGTATATTCCATAGATCACTGTCGTCTTCAAAGGTAATAACAGTTGGTCAAGCAAGTCTGCAAGATATTGGATTAAGGAGAAGTTACTTTAAAACTTCCCAGATTACAATATGCTAATGCATATCCTGAATCTCCCTGAGTAGTATTTGAACACGGGGAATGAGCCTTTACCGGGGGAAACATATCATATTTGAATTAGCAGGTTCACTGATTCTTAAAAGGTGGAAGACAAAAAAGGACATCAGGGAAAAAAAGTACCCAATTTGAAAGGTTTTCTACCTCACAAAGCAGCGTACTTCATTTCAAATAATTTATAGTCTTTTCCACCAGACTTGTACTAATCAGAAACCCACCTGTCAATTTCTACCCACTGAATCTAATTCTGCTCTTTGGAGTAATGCCAAAACCCAAAAACTCTGATGTATACAAAAGCCTTTCAAACACATGACCATAACTCTTAATACATCATTATACATTGGTACGTTATGCAGCACTTTAATTTTTCAAAGTTGTTTTCACATCAATTCTTTCATTTATGCTTCACAAGAATATTATTATTTTGCAAATAAGATCAGGAATTAGGTTAGTATCATAACTATAGTTGAATTTGTCCAACCTCACAGAACTATCAGAAGGTAACAGAACTTTAAATCTGAGTCTTCCAAATCCTAAACTGATCCATGCCCAGGATTTATTTACTGACCCCTTCATTCTGTAAATGCTGCTTTTATATATTAATGTTTTCTGCCTTAAGTTACTCAACTTCGGTTGTGCACCCTAAATTGTGTGATGCATGCTATGTATCAAACACTATGCTAAGTCTCCTTACATATTCATTTATTCCTCAAATAACTATTATGCCCATTTTACAAGGAAAAAGTTACAAACTTTCTCACAATCACTAGCTAATAAAACGACAGAACTAGTGTTAAAATCCAGAATTTTGGGCTCTGTATTAAAGACTCTATCCTCAAAATATCACTACTTGAAACTCCAAGAGATTATCATAAATATGTCATTTTGCCCCTATATCCTTAAGTAAAATTACCTGCCAATTCTATTGCTTCTTACTGATGTGACACATTTAATCACGTGTAAAATGCACCCTGCCCTGTTTAGCTTCAAGAAGCCTTCCCAGATTTAGCTCACCCAAACTGCTTGCTCCTATGCATTCTGTTTTAGAGACCAATTTCTGAGATCCCATGGCCTGGGTCTGCCTCTTGGCTCTATCTATCTTTTCTTAGTTCTATGACCTTATGCAGGTGACTTGACCAATAACCCTGAGTTTCCTTACCTAGGAATAATAATGCTTGCCACAGAGGGCTGATGAGGAACAACTAAGATGATCCCTGTAAAGCATTTACAACTGCCAGGTACTTATAAGCACAGTAAATATTTGCTATTATTATGTTTTGAAATGTTTTTCACTGATACAAAAACAAATATATAGTGAATGGTATGATATGAATCCTTGGGTTCACAAAGTATTGATCCCTAAAGATTAATCAATACCAGCAAAGAACGATCTAATAAAATTTCATTTTCTCTGAGGTCTTAATATCTCCAAAGGACTCAATTATGTTACAACATAAAACACAGGAACATGGGTGAAAAATAAGCACATAGTGAAATAAGCAAAATCTTCAAAGTCACACATACCCCTATCTTCAAATCCTAACTCTGCCACTTATGAAATATGTTACTTAGAGAAATTATTTCTCTTCTTTGGAATAAATTTCCTTAATAATCATCCTAAACCACCATTATTTTGAAAAGTAAATATGAGTACATATGCAAAATACCCAGTACTTTTTGATAATAAACAAATGCTGGTTTCCCTTCTCTTCTTTCAACAGCTTAGGCTACAATTGGAGATTAGAACTAAAACAGTGGCAGTGAGAATGGAAAAGCAATTTTATAGTGACAATAGAACACAGACTTTGTCAAAGTGAAGACAATTGTGAAATGGGCTTTAAAATACTAAATCAGTTTGTGATCAAAATCATTTGTAGAACGATTTTAAAAGAATTATCTGGACTGGTTTTATCATGGCACAGTAATATAGCCAGAACTTTTCAGTGTTTCCAGATTGAGAGCTCCCTCACAACCAAGGACAGCCCCTCTGATTGGCCACGGGTAGGGTTGGGTTTTCATTCATTCATTCATACATACATAAAATCATGTTAACAGACCCTATAAGAAAAGGAAGCTGATGTCTGAGAAGAGTTGAGGCTATGACATTCAAGTACAATCTGCTATCACCTGGCCCTAGAACCCTCCTAGAAATAAGACCTGAACAAAATGAGTTCCTCAAGTGAGGTAAACTGGAAGGACAGAAAGGGAAGAATGAATCCCATGGAACTTTCCGCAAACTCAACCTGGCCCACTGGCTGTGAAGATTACACAGCTACAATTACAATGGCAGGACATACATAAACACAAAGATGCACACATGCTTCTACTTCACTTAAAGGCAGACAGGAGAGGTATAAAAGCTGACATAACTCCACTGTCAATAAACCCTTGGGAGGGTAAAAAGACAGTCGGCTGTCCTTTCTTTTTTTTTTTTTTTTTTGAGACAAGAGTCTCACTGTGTCGCCCGGGCTAGAGTGCCATGGTGTCATCCTAGCTCACAGCAACCTCAAACTCCTGGGCTCAAGCAATCCTTCTGCCTCAGACTCCCGAGTAGCTGGGACTACAGGCATGCGCGACCATGCCCAGCTAATTTTTTCTATATATTTTTGGTTGTCGAATTAATTTATTTCTATTTTTAGTAGAGACAGGGTCTCGCTTTTGCTCAGGCTGGTTTCGAACTCCTGAGCTCAAACAATCCGCCCACCTTGGCCTACCAGAGTGCTAGGATTACAGGCGTGAGCCACCGTGCCCTGTCGGCTGTCCTTTCTTAACATGGCCTTTAATTTCCTTTGACTTCAAGATACCAATCTAGCTAATCTTAACCCATTATCTGTGCCTTTAAACTTAAAAGATTTTTATACAGATGTGCTGCATATTTAGATACCTAATAGAACAAAGTTTTACAATCTAAAAGCAAAAGATGTTACCTTCACAATAACTCTACAATGCAGGGCTAGATTTAAGATTTTATATAGTGCCTATTAGTATTCTTGTCAAAGTTTAGGTAATATTGAATCAACCAAAAGTAGTTATAGATTGTAAGGTTAAACTAACAGCTCTGATTCAATATTAGGTTAGGCTGATTAAATATTAGCTAAACCTTCACAAGAATATTAGTAGACATTATATAAAATCTTCCCAATAACCAAGAAAAAGGTTCTAACTCTATCAAAATGCAGATTTGAAATCAGAATCTTCTATGAGGGCTCAAAGGGGGAAAAGATAGTCAAAAACAAGCTTTCTGTTAAATATCATAAAAATTAAATGCTTAAAAATGTTGTAAATCTAGTCGTCCATTATAGATTTCCCAAAATAGAAAGAAAAGAAAAGAAAAACACTTTAGCATTACAGCAATCACATAATTCAAGAGGGTCATCACCAGTTCTAATGAGATAATAGCTGGGCTTCCTGAAGAAGTTTTCTGGGAAAAGGAGAGGGGGAAAGTGCCTGGAGATCTCCAAGGCTGGCTCATGAAGGAATATACATAATACTGTTTCCTCCAACTAGTTTCTGTTTCTTTGGTTGAATGTATTATTCTCAAACATTAGTTCTTCCTATTCCACCGTAAACTTCAAGAAGGCAATATTCTTTCTTTCCCATTCACCTAGTACTCAGATTACTGTATAAAACATAAAGGTATTCATCTTTAGACTTAGCTCCTTAAAGGCCATGAAATATAAAGTATGAATAAGGTTTAATTTATATCAGGGTACATTTATTTTGTTTTTCTATAAATCAAGAATACATAATACATAATATCAAAGAGACTATTTCATCTCTGATCATGGCAACTCAAAACTAAAAAATCCATACTTAAATAATAATTTTGTATCTAGCAAAGAAGAAAATCCAACTTTATGTCCCATCCCAACATTAGGAAATAACTTTAGTAGCAGATGCTACAAAGACCAAGAAAGATACACTAAATTGTGATGGTTTAGCAATATTAGGAAGGCAGCATTCCTTATATGTCTCCATAAAACTAAATGTAACATCAGTCATTACATATTACTATGTACATAATTACCGGGACAGTAATAAATCTAAGACTTGTCTCAGACTGAAAAAACAAAAACAAGAAACACACACACACACACAACAAAAGAAACCAAAAAACCTACCTTGAAAGCATAATCACTTTTGATAAACCAAGAGAAATTTTCTTTAAAAAAAAAGATCTTTCTATAAACTTACTTGCTAATTTGGCCTGTAATCCAGAAGGTCCAGGTTTTGATGTCTCTGACTTAGAAGACCCTGGAAGAGACAGTTTTGTTTTAGGAAGGCTAACTTTAGGGCTGAAACGAGCGGCCCAATCAAATTTTGAAGAGCCACCAGTTTTACTCTGTTCCTTTTCCCTGCTACTTCTTCTGGGACTGGGACTCGACGCTGAACGGGAACGCCTGGCCTTGTTCTGGTCTTTTCCTTGTTTCACCCTGGCACCTGGAGGTACAGTGGAGGAGGCCGAGGCTACAGCAGATGATGAGGAGGAAGTAGAGGCAGCAGAAGAAGAATCAGTGATGGTGCTACACCCAGCTTTGGCTGAGGCGGCCGATTTTGAAGCCAGCTTGGTGGGTTTTGCAGATCTCTCTTCGGCACCAGTTGATTCAGACCCAGAACCACTCTTTACACAGGAACTCTCTGTCCTCTTTCTTTTTTGACTCCGTGAACTACCAGTGGCCCCACTCTTCCTGGTATGAGCTTTGCTTGTTGATGGCGATTGTGTAGATTTCAGTTGTTGCTCCTGGTCTAAATGTCTCTTCTTTGACTTACTATGTGGCTTATTCGTTTCTGAGGAAGATTCAGTATGCTGAAGTGCTTTTGGTTTTTTTGCAGAGCTAGGAGAATTGGTCCTGTTGTAGTCTGGACTAGCACTGCGCTTCACTCCTCGAGAATTGTCTTTCTTAGGCACCTGCCCCGTTTTTTGTCTTTCTGAAGTATTGGCTCTGTCTGGATCCTCTGGTTGTGGAACTATGACAGCAGATGATGAACTGCAGCTTCTAAGAGGTTAGATAAGAAAAGAGTTAATAGCCTGTCACCACTAAACCTGTCATATATAGTATTTATTTTACTAACTTCTTAAATCCCTGGAAATAAGTGCTTTAAAAAATGCACAAAAATTTTCCTACTAAGTCCGGTATTAAATAAATATAGGTTTTAAAATGGTTCAAATTTGGGGGGGGGGGGCGGGGAAACAGGTGTGACTTTGGAATAGTAAAATATTTGATTAGAAGATAAGGGTATTCTTTACCCAAAGATTACTGACACTAACATTCCTAATCACAAAGCAAGAATTAAGATTAAAAGAAAAAGAAGCTTTATGGTTCAGAACCAGTGGAAATTAGAATGCTGATGCTCTATTCACAAATACAACTGCTTTGTCAAGGCTTAGAAGAAATAAGCATTAACATACGCACTTTCAAACTGAAGGTTAGACATTTTTATATTGTAGTACTAGCAAATATTCAATTAACATTCCTTTCCAAAGACCCCTACAAATTAGATCTTAAGAATCACTGACTTGAACTTTGGCTCTGAAAATAAAAATTAAAGGAAATGGCAAGATGGCATTTTAGATGTCTATAAAGGTTTCTTAAGCAAAAGAGGAAACTCACAGCTCTCTAAACGAGGAAAAAATTTCTTGCAATAATAATCTCTGCAAAGGTGATAAACTTTTAATCCTAAAAGTTATCCTCAGAGAAGAATGAAAACACGTATCATAACATTTTGGAATAAACTGATTAAATTTTAACGCTATGCAACGATTTGAATGCACATAATTCTGCCTTGAAAATGTATAAGCAATGTGAAGATTTACCTTTTAGAAAGGTGTCCCCTTGACAGTTCAGAAGTAGTATTAGACTGCACTTTGGGTGCCTTAGAATTAGATTTTCTACTCTCAGGAGGGCTATATCCCTTATGTTTTGCCTGCCCTAAATGTGACCTGTCAGCAGAAAATCAAAACAGAAATCTATCAGGAAACTGAGATGCAAACACAAGATTGAAAGTGAAATATTTTTACACTTAAAAGAAAAAAGACTCCCAACTCTTCATTATTAGCCCTACCCTTTTTCCAAATATTTATAAAATTCAATTATTATTCTATCAAATAATCTGGCAAAAGAAATTGGCCTCTCAGAACCAACCCTCTCACTAACTCAAGACTTAATTTAAGGTTTCTTATTATTACCAGTTGTCATAATTGTATAGCATTATTATGGTTGCTTAAGCAATAGTAAATTTTTCAGCAATTTTACTACATTCAAATATGATACATTTTTATAAAAGGCAAATCCAGACTTAAGACTGAAACACTACTCTTAATAGACCATGTGACTACAATGGCTTTAAAAATGTATAGAAAAGGCAATTTGTGAGTCTCACATACTGATTTCCAATGTGCATATTAAAATTCAGGTAAGCACAGCAAATGTAAAGGCAAATGAACCAATTCTCCAACTGATTTTACACAGAAAATCATCAGAAGCATTAAACAGGAAATAAACTTACATGAAATCAGTATGTTAATAGTGATATTTGCTAAGAATTTAAAGTACTAGTCAATGGAAAGTACACAAAAAAACAAGAGACACAGAATTTATCACAAAATGTTCCAAACACATTCAAAAGATTCCACCATTGATATGGTTACATCATATTTACAATAAATCAAATCCTTATGCCGGCATTATTCTAAAAGCAAGTTTGAGGAACATGAAGAAACTGTGTTTTCAGCGGTCAGATTTTTTAACCTTTAAGCAATAAAAAGCATGCATTAACATATATCCAGAAAAACTGATGTTATACACAGGTGAGATATTAATATAATAAATGCTATTTATGTAATTCATAGCTGACATCCATCCTCCACATAAAAGACAGGAAACTAATGAGAACTTTAAAGTTGCATTAATATCAAAGATGTTTACTTTTTTTAAAAAAAAAACTTTAAAAGGCTGTATTTAATTCTAAACACTAACTACCTCAAAAGAACTTAGAAATGAGTCATTAAAAACCTTACACAATGATAATTATAACTGAATCTGTAAGGATGCCATAAATTCCTTAAGATATCATACAATTGTATCTCTTCAAAAAAGAGGACCTATGGCTCCTCTTTTCAACATCTTTCTTTCTTCCTCCATTTTTCCAAGAAATTCAAATAATAAGGCTGGGCATGGTGGCTCATGCCTGTCATCCTAGCATTCTGGGAGGCTGAGCCAGGAGGATCGTTTGAGGCCAGGAGTTTGAGACTAGCCTGAGCAAGAGTGAGACCCCCATTCTCTACTAAAAATAGAAAAAATTAGCCGGGCATGGTGGTGCACACCCTTGTCCCAGCTACTCAGGAGGCTGAGGCAGGAAGATTGCTTGAGCCCAGGAGTTTGAGGTTGCTGTGAGCTAGACTGACACCATGGCACTCTAGCCTGGGCAACAGAGTGAGATTCTGTCTCAAAAAAATTAATTTAAATTAAATTGAAAAGAAAATGAAGATTAGCTGGGTGTGGCAGTGAGCACCTGAAGTCCCAGCTACTCAGGGGCCTGAGGCAGGAGGATCACTTGAGCCCAGAAGTTCAAGGCTGCAGTGGGCTATGATCATGCCACTGTACCCCAGCCTAGGCAACAGAACGAGACCTTGTTGCTTAAAAAAAAACAAAAAAAAACAAAAACAAGGTTTTTTAAAATCATGTTGAAAGAAAACTATAACCATTCAAAGCCAAACAACTTTGTGAAAAATCATGTTCAAAAAAATTAAATATTCAAATGTCAATCTTAAGAAAATATACTATTACATATACCTGTAAGTCTCAAAAAAAATTAAAAGGATTCATTCTTCTTGTCATCAGAAATTGACCCACATCACGCTAACGTTGGTCCCACTATACAGGCAGCAGTCCTCTTTTTAACCCAAATAAATTGTTCTTTGGTCTTAAAACACAGCTAACTTTAAATCTACCTAAATCTACTCCAGTATTTCTCATGCCCTCACTAACACCTTCAATGAACTTAGGAATTCAGCAGCTAAGCTCGATCTCAGATCACAAAAATGTAAACAGTATACAATCACTTTAGAAAAAAACTAAAACTGGCTCAAACCTGTAATCCTAGCACTCTGGGAGGCAGAGGTGGGAGGATCATTTGAGGCCAGGAGTTCCACACCAGCCTGAGCAAGAGCGAGATCCGGTCTCTACTAAAAATATAAAGGGCACAGTGGCACAAGTCCCAGCTACTGCGGAGGCTGAGGCAAGAGGACTGCTTGAGCCCAGGAGTCTGAGGTTCAGTGAGCTGTGATGACACCACCATGCTTTAGCCCAGGAGACAAAGCAAGGTGCTGTCTCTCAAAAAGCAAATAAGCAAACAAAAAATCCCACGACAACCACCACCAAGGCTCACAAAACTGGCTTAAATCCAACAATGCCCACACAGATTTTTCCTAAAATTATTTTATAGTGTGATTGATACTCTCACGGAGGACAGGTAAAAATATATTTTTAAAAAAAATCATAAAATATTGATCAGCTGGGCATGGTGGCCTGGGCCTGTAATTCCAACTATTGGAGAGGCTGAAGCAGGAAGATAGTTCAAGACCAGCATAGGCAACATAGTGAGACCCTGACTCAAAAAAAAAAAAAACCAACAACATGAATGTCCTTTGCCTATGTGCTTATTAGCACAGGGGATTTAACACATTTTTTATAAAGAATAGTAAATGTTTTCAGCTTTGTGGGCAATATCGTGTGTCACAAAAGCACGTATAGACAATATGCAAACACATGAGTGTGGCTATTCTCTAATCAAAATTTATTTACAAAAATAAGCCATGAATCAGATTCAGCCCATGGGCTACAGTTTTCCAATTCTGGCTTTGCATGAGAAACAGAAAATCAGATGGTATCATGAAGTGACAATATGGTGCCTCTCATAGTGGAGCTCTATTTTATTAAGTCCATTTATAAATTATTAATGTTCAGAAATACTCAAAGTAAATCTTCATAAAACAATGCTAGCCAATCTGGAATAGCCAATTAGAACATCACAGTATTCAGAGAAAAAGGAGCCTTGGATGCCTCTGTTTAGCTCATTTTACCAACTCCTTATCAAGCCTTTCATGTTCAACTTTAATTTTTATTAAAAAGCATAATCTCTTTGAGATTTAGTAAAACTTACATCCACTATAAATCAAATGTGCAGAATAGTCTAGTAAAATTCACGACAAACTCTTTTAAGTAGCAGTAGAATAAGCCCATTTAGTGAATTATATCACAAAGATTGCATGTACCTTTGTGTGTGTGTCTTCAGGAACTTCAACATATGGTGTTCCAAACAAAAAAACAAAAACACAAAAAACTCTCACGTTTCTGCAAAATCACTAAAAACAACAGAGCTAATGGTAAATGTAAGACTGGGCACAGAGCACTCAAATCTATATTATTTTGTAATGAGAGTCCTAACAAAAACATCATCAATTTTAAAAAGATTAAATCTCTACTAACATTTGCATTAATAATCAGTAAGTTTACCCTTTGCAGTTTTATTTTTTGTACTTTAAGTTTTAATATTTTAAAGACATTTTAAGACCAGCTTCAACGAAATTAAAAATATAACTCTCGGGAAGAGTTTCCTTCTTGTCATCTTTCTTAATAAACACCGGAGTAAACAGCTTTCAGCTTCCTGAGACTATTTCTGATGGTACAAATGTATGGTGGTTCTGGCTGTACTAGCTATTTCTTTCATTGAATGATTTCATTAAATCATTTCTGCAAGATGTACAAGTTTTTTTGTAAGTCTTCACATATTACAAAACCTTCCTCTTTAATTGAGGTCTTTCCCTATTTCTGTTCATATATTAGCACTGTAGGGAAAGTTGCCTGTAAACCAACACTACTTCCAGGTTACAGTGACTTCATTTCCCTATTTACCAAGTGTATATGGAGCAATTCACCTTAAAAGAAACCCACACTGCAATAGAACATATTATAATCAACTCTGGGTTATGTGCTTTCAAGATTATCTTAAAAGCAAGTCTCAAATGCCTCTTGATGACTTTTAGGCACGTAGTACTGACTGTACCCTTCTACCTACTTTAGTTTACTTTCACTACTATTTAGTCAAATCCCTGGAAGTCCAAAGAACTTAAAACCATCTCTACTCCAGAGAAGATCTAAAAGAGACCTTAACTTTGTATCAAAGAGCACATTGTTGCCTTAAATTAGGAAAAATTAAGAAAGTGGTCAGTTATAAGTAGCTAGTTAATTCCTTATATTATAGGTATTAAATTGTTTTAATTTAATGTCTAAGCCAGACATATTCACAATGTAAACACGTGCATATATTACCAAATATAAATGGATCTGGGATTTAATTACATCTCCAAATTTGTGTGCACATAGAGACACGTTTTTATGCTTTTATAGTTTATATACACAATTATAACATTATAGTTTTGTCTTCTAAAAATTAAATGTTTTTATGCTAGTGCTTTCATTTTGGTAAAAAAATTTTTTAGATTCAGTGTTTTAAAATGTTGTAAAATGCATGTTTTAAATAAGCCATTGATTTTCAATAATCTATGTGGAACACCCATTTTAAGCTACTTTAAATATAAAACTCGCTAATATTACCTACAAAATGTACTGATTTTTAATCCTTGGACGATTCTAGGGGGGTGGGGAACATACTATGTATCTATTTGGATCACAAAACAGAAGTTTGATTAGTCTGACCAATCTTCCTACATTTAGTAATGATGAACCGCTAGCCCAAATGATTCAATAATTAGCATAAAGGCTGAGCGTGGTGGCATGCACCTGCATTCCCAGCTACTTGGGAGGCTAAAGTGGGAGGATCCCTTGAGCCTAGGAGTTTGAGGCTGCAGTGAGCTATGACTACGTCACTGCACTCTAGCCTGGATGAGTGCAAAAAACAAACAAAAACATCAGAGTAAAACAGTGTTTCTAAACAACAGTAGTACTGCCCCAAAGGAGCATTTTGGAAACATGCTGGGGAACAGGAGTGCTACTGGCAGATATGGACTAGATAGGCAGAAGATAGGCAATAAACAGAACAGTCAGACACAATGAGGAATTGTCCCACAACCCATATATTTCATATAGCCTTGGTAATAAATGAAGACCTTATTAAAAAAACTAAAAATGTTGCAGTAACATAAGTGAAAAGCATGCTTGTAATTTCTCAGTTTAGATTTGCTTTGCACAGTTCACATATATGTTAAATTCCCCAGGAACGAGTGTGAATCAACAAATAATTATTTGAGTTTTTTCGGCAGTTTTTCCAAGAGTCATGCATCATTTTTAAAGTCTATGATGAAAATGTCACTTATGGCATATGTCTGTTGTAGCTGGCACAGTCACTCAATCCAAATACAGATGCAAGCATATGAATACACAGTCATCTTGTGTTAGTATACTCAAGCATTTACCTACTATGATCTTATTTCATTATTATTTTCCTTTTGTTTCATCTTTGCAAAATTCAGTACATTATACTGATATTTCTAAACTGTGTGTAGGCAGGTATTTTATTTACTTCTTAATTTATTCAAGATACTAATGGGACATAACAAAGATATTTACATCATATGATATACATGATACACAGTGAGCACTGGATCTCATAAACTTGAGAACAATTGTACTAAGCTACTCATTTCAACAGAGGTTACATTTACCAACTATCAAACACATGCAAGTCACAATAGGGCATACAAATGCAGATAACATATAGTCTAGTCCCTGTCCTCAAAGAGGCCAGAGTCTCATAAAACAAAGTGATCTACCAGGTGCTCTATCAAAGTTTTCAACAAAGGAAAAATTACTTCTAGCAATAGAATGCAGGGTTACAGACCACATGGCATTTAAACCTGGCCCTACAGGATGAAAAGCTGAGGAAAAGAGCATAATAGTCAAAAGCAGAACATAAGCGAAGGTAGAGAGGCAAGAAATTACAAAACCCACATGGCAACTGGCAGCTATGAATTGCCCTGAGCAGAGAGATACATCGGAAACCAAAGTTGAAAAGACAGGCCCAGGCCTGGTAAGGAAGTTTTCTAAATGCCTTGTGGAAGGGCCTAGATTACTGTCCTTAATAATGGTTTGCAGTAAGAGACTGACAGAGTTAGAAGCAGTGAGGCAAAAGGAACAGACATACAGATGTTCAATGATCTGGATATACTGAGTATGGGTGAATAAGATACCATGCTTAATTACTGTGGAAAGAAAATGCACACTGGCAGAGGGACTGAATGGAATCAAAATCATGGGAAAAGACAGCCACCAAAAGGGAACCAACCTTACAGCTCAACTTCCTTTGCCCCCGTATTTCACAAAGTAGTTAGCTAGGAGAGGTAGGGGTAGAAACACTGAGATAATCAAACGGTGATTAGCGATAGATTAGTGGATGGAGTATGGGGTACCTCATGAACTAAACTGCTTTTATAAATACCTGGGTAAAAACATAAGATGGCCACTGGATAAATATTTTTAAAGTGCTGACTAAATGATAAGCATTATGTTTAGCTTATATTAAATCTATTATCTAACTTAATCTTCAAATGACACCCAAGGTAGGTATTATTCCCATTTTAAGGAAGTAGAAAGTGAGGCCTGTCACACATGAACTCTAGGCAGGAAAGGTGAGATTGAGCCCTGGTATTTGACTACCTAAATCTGCAACCTCACAGCTCTATCTAGGAATTCAGTGATCAAAGTAAAAGGCCTGCATCTACAACATTAAATATTTTCTATCCATGCTGGTATTTTTGTCCCTAGTCACATACGGGTCAAAATAAATGGCTTTGGAGATGGTACACGAGAAAAAGGTAAGAAAGCACCACTTTTAATCTTTTAAAAAAGAACTCTCTGCTTTCTTTTCTTTATTACAAGAAAACAGCCTTCTAAATGTGATACTAAAGCTTGCTATTCAGATAATGTAAGAAGTATTTATATATATTCACATTTTTTTTAGTTAAACTGAACCCTTCTAGGAAGGCATTCTGAGACTGAGGAAGTACTTGTAAAAAGTGGTTTGGAACATCAGAAAAATGAAAGCAAATCCTCAGCAAAGCATACAAAAACTAATCTATGGCAGCTGACAACATCTTAAAGGTTTCTAATATGTTTATGATGTGATTTTTAGAATCGATTTCACATTTATTGATTAAAACAAGAAATATATATAACTAAGAAAATTAAAAAACATAAAAGCTCTTATTCTGTAGGCCCAAGAAAGAATTTAACACCGGTACTATTAAGAATCAAATGTTGGCCGGGCGCGGTGGCTCACACCTGTAATCCTAGCACTCTGGGAGGCCGAGACAGGTGGATTGCTCAAGGTCAGGAGTTTGAGACCAGCCTGAGCAAGAGTCAGAGCCCATCTCTACTATAAATAGAAAGAAATTATTTAGACAACTAAAAATATATATATAGAAAAAAAATCAGCCGGGCATGGTGGTGCATGTCTGTAGTCCCAGCTACTCGGGAGGCTGAGGCAGGAGGATCGCTTGAGCCCAGGAGTT
>CAUYSK010037469.1:0-44919 GCA_963575035.1 Avahi laniger
AACTAGCCGGGCATGGTGGCGCATGCCTGTAGTCCCAGCTACTCGGAAGGCTGAGGCAGGAGGATCGCTTGAGCCCAGGAGTTTGAGGTTGCTGTGAGCTAAGATGACACCACAGCACTCTAGCCCAGGCAACAGAGTGAGACTCTGTCTCAAAAAAAAAAAAAAAAATTTAATCTTGATCAAAAGAAACCATACTCCTTTCTTACTGGGTGCTTGGAAAAAAAAAAAGAAACCAGACACTAAAGAATATTTACTGCACAATTCTATTTATGTTTGCAGTACCAAGACAGCAAAATCAGAGTATAGTGTTTAGGGATGCATAGTTAGGTTAAAAGCATAAAGAGAGCAAAAGCAATTGCATTAAAGTAGCAATAGTGGTTTCTTTTGAGGAGAGAATTTGTGTTTTGGAAAGTACATGTAGAGGCTTTTTGCAGTTCTGGTGATGTTCTCTCTGACGTGGGAGACATTTACATGCGTGTTAAACTTAAAATACTTCTAAATTATTTTAATTAATTCAGGGTGTTACTTTTAAAATACAACTGTAATTTATAGTTTACTTATATTTTTACATATGTGTTACATGGTACAATACAAAAAGGTCAAAAAAATTTTTTCTCTTAAAATCCTAGGCAAAGCCGGGTGTGGCACATGCACCTATAGTCCCACTACTTGGGAGGCTGAGGTGGGAGGATTGCTTGAGGCCAGGAGTTTGAGGCTGCAATGAGCTATGATTGCACCTGTGAATAGCTACTGCACTCCAGCCTGGGTGATGTAGTGAGACCCGATCTCTAAAAAGAATTAGTAAATAAAATAAAATCCTAGGCAAGACAATGAGGTATGCACTCCTTGCCCAAGCTTATGAGCCTTGCAAAACAATCCCACTAATTCAAATACTATGTCCCCAGGAAGGGCACAGTCTTCCTTTTGTTGTCCTCGTAATAGTTATAGGAGTAGCAATAATGATAATAATTAGCTAATATTTATGTCAAGCTCCATGGTAAATGTTTCCCACATCTTATCTTATTTAGTCCTTATTTACCCTAGGAGATAGTTACTGTCACTATATCCATTTTACAAATGAGAACACAGGCACAGAGAAGTTAGCAGACAGCTAGTAAGAAGCACAGTCAGAACAGTTCAAACCCCAGGGTCGAGCCCCAGATCCTGCACTCTTAATCACACCATGGTAGCACCAGCTGTCCTACTGCCTCAGCATCCTACTGGATACTTATCCCTGGCAGTCTGATTCCCGGATTGGAGATATTTTAGATTCACATCTTCAAGGAAAGAGAAGGCTCTCTGGTCATGCCGCTAAGCGGCTTTCCCCCATTCAGATCTCCTTGACTGGCTCCAGATGGACTGATAGCTTCTAGCGAGAATTAAAAGCAAAAAGTTTTTCGTGTCCCAGTAAGATCATTCCCTGACCAGCATAGATAGAACTAATCATTTCAAGTTTGTAAGCCTTATGTTTAAGTTCCTAGTGAGCAAAATCTTGGATTTTCTTTGGAGATGAAATTTATTATATCTTAATGACTCCGTAATGAGGAGTCACGAAGGAGGAGTCTTTTTGGATTTTTAAAAATTGCTTTTGCAGTGAATTCTAAGAATGTTTAGAATTGCGCTGGATGCCATGAAGCAAGCTTTTTCCTCTAGGAAATAAGAGTTTACACTTTCGTTAATTTAAGATATTGTTTTTAGTTAACTTGCTGCAAGTCTCAACAGGATACTCCTTTGTGAGAAGGCATAAAAATGGAGAGATAAATAGCAGACAAATGGTATAATGCCACAAACTACAACCAATAAATATTAACTACATGGTATAAAGGAGTTTAAGAAAATTTGAGGTAGTTGAAGAGAAGGACGTGGAGGAGGGAGAGAAGAAGGAAGAGAGAAGAAAATAAAAGATGATGATGATGATATGGTTGCAAGGATAAAGGAAGGACACAGATCCTTCATTTGAAATAACTCTCAAAATGCAAAACACATCCCAACTGACAACAAGCCACGTCATGGAACTGCTGAGAAATATTAAAGCCCATCCTGAACTGGCTTTGGGGACTTTGGGGTCCTATTAATGACTAGAACAAAATTGTGTTTATTTAGATGTCTTATGGGTCCTCCAAATATGTAATACAGCTGTGGGCTTTGAAAAACACATGCATTTGCATAGCACGTGATTCGAAACAGCCAGTGTTACCTAATGTAATTGTAGAGGCTCAATTGATTTTCATTTAGGGTGAAAGCCTGCATAACATGCTTAGTGCATTTATATTCTCTCTTTCTCATTCTGCCCTTTGTTATACATTTCCTGAGAGGGTAGATCTCAGCGGAGAAGGAGCTGTGATGAGGGCACGCGGTACTTAACAAAGATTATATGTTGTGTTCTGAAAATGCCCAGTGTTAAAATGAAGGTTAGAAAGGATTTCTCTGCTGGCTGTGTTTTGTTTAATCCCATTTTCTGTGGCCTTGAATAGGATTAGGGCTCAGAGGGAGGGAGAGAAGGAGCTATCAGATGGAGGGGAAAGCAGGGCAGAGAGCAGTGCGTGCCAGTATTTTCCACAGAGTTGCTCTGTCAGCCTGTGGTGAGGAGCCTTTCAAGCCCATGGAGCTGTAATATTAAAATATCATGAAGTCGGTAGAACTTTCTCGTATACATCAAGCTATCCTCCCTGAGGGAAGGGGAGCTAAGTTTTGTTGCACTATTTTGTGCCAGCCACTTTATTATGTTAGAAGAGAATCTTCTAGATATATTCCCTTTAAACACACCTGGTTTTAGCATTCAGAAGAAACATTTTCACTCTTTAATCATCGTGTTTCTTGTATCGGATGCCTAAGTGCAAGTTGAATAACAGTATGGAGTAGTTGAATAGTCCGTCCTTAACCACAGGGGATATGCTCCACGACCCTCCATGGATGCCTCAAACAGAGGATGGAACTGAACTCTATACTGTATCTTTTAGATCTGATAACAGCTGGCTACTAAGTGACTAACAGGTGGGCGGCGTCTACAGCAAGGATATGTAGGACAAAGGGCTAATTCAGGTCCCTAGTGGGATGGAGTGAGATTTCATCATGCTACTGGGGGTGGGGGTGGGATGGGAAGGCACACAATTTAACTGTTGATTTCTGGAATTTTCCATTTAAAATTTTCAGACTGTTGTTGACCACAGAAAGCAAAACTGTGGATAACGTGGTACTAATGTAATGTTTAGAGTGAGACACACCTAGGTTTCGATCCTGGGTCTGTCTGTAACCAACTATAAGACTTGGGTAGTTTCTTTAATTTTTTCTGAGCCTTAGTTTCTTCAACTGCAAAAATGATTAACGGCTCTACTAAATTCTGTCTTGCAAAACTGTGAGAATTTAATGAGAAATGCAAACGAAGAGCTCAAGAGCCTTGTGGTAAACACAACATTCAATATGTAGAAGCTATGATTATTTTTTATTTTCCTATTCAATGAGATATTTATATGTGAGGTAAAGACTAAACTTCGATTTCTACTCTCTTTCAAATTTTGTGATAATTTATCCTACTGGCAAAGCAGAGAAGGAGTAGGAGCTTCAAGGTTCAAAAAGATTCACTGAAAGTCTTTGTAGGCTTCTAAGGACAAGAAGAAAAAAAAACAAAAAGAAAAATAAAGACGCAAATGAGCTTGACCTTAGCTTTGTTTTTTCTTATTTTTTCAAGATAAGTCAATTTGATTTTTTTATTTATCCTTACCAGTAGGTTTCAACTTTGGATACTAATCTTCTTAGCCATTAATTCTTTTATCAAAGGTTTTTCATATGCTGAGTATTGACCTTTTGAGGGACAGCAGAGCTTATTTTTCGATCTAAAAAAAATTTGTTTTCCCTTGTATCTTGAGATATAAGGAAGAAAATAGTGCCAGACTGGCCAAATTAGAAACCCTGATTTGAGATAAAATGCTAGGCAGCATTTGAGGGGACATTGGATCACAATTTTTTATATGAAAGTGATTTCTGTTTTCAAAAATCCCTGCTGCTTACAGGAAATAGAATATATCTCAATGTTAAAATAGCAGCTTAAATGTTTTAATTAAGCAGATGCCCAGAAGGGGTGTGGAATGTCTAATGAGCTCCCCTGGGAATCTGGGATGCCTACCAGATCTAGGGATGGTTCTCACACCCGAAAAATCGCCTTGCTGAAAGCCAGGGCTGCTGCCGCGTGCCGGCAAATGGCCGGTCAACACATAGCTCTCTTTTTCGCCTTGAGAATCTTTGCAAATGGAGAAGAATTTTATTGAGTCCCTATCTCATTACAAAATCCATCTCAGCTCAGTTTCTAATGCAAACGGGAAAGGGAAGAAGAGAGCGAGGAGGAAAAGGAAGGAGTCGGCTGGGACGGGTTGCAGCCTTTGCACAGCACCCCTGTCTCTCCACGGGGCCTCCCTCAAAGCTCACAGTCATATTCCCTGGGTGGTTTGAATTCCAGATACGGTGAGGAGCTATGTCTCCATGGGAACAGCATGGGAGAACAAAATGAGGAGTAAAGTTAATATTTATAGCCCATGATTGTTGATTTTATGTGCTGGCTTTATTCATTGAGTTATCTCAGGGCTGAGGTGAGTGCAGGAGTGTAAGTCTCATGGATGCTTTCGCTCCCAAATCTATTTTTTGTTTATATCCTCCTTCCAACCTATCCCTAAAATGTAAAGCACAAATAGTGAACACCAGCTATGGAGTTTATTCGTGTAATTCTCCTTCATCCGTGTTTGGTAGATGGAACTTAGGCTTTGGAGCCAAGGTGACATGGGTTCAAATCCCAGCTCTGGCACTAACCTTATTTGGTTACCTGAAATTCTCAATTTCTTCTTCTCTAAAATAGAAATAATGATACAGTACTTACCTCTACCTGCTGTTGAGAGAATTCAAAATAATGCACGTAAAGTCCCCAAGCCTGGCACAAAGTAGGTCCTTAACAAATGGTAGTTATTATTCATATTATTATTGACTCTCTGCTTACGTAAATGGTTTTTGCCACAGTTTGATTAACAAAAATAAAGTAGGAATAAGGAACAGCAGGAAAAATCATATTTTTAGCAGAATTCAATGTTACCAGTAGAGTTTGTAACTAGAATTGGAAGAAAACGTTTTATAGTTAAACATCTGAATTCTTTAGGCTTACGAATCATAAATAAGGACCTTCTTTCATGGTCTTATTGCCTTGGTATATGTTTTTAAAACATCTTGTCATGTTGCTTTTGACTTTTCTATTTTATTAGTCTTTCCAGGATGTCAGACAAGCCCATTTCATCAGCCATGAGAGCCAAAGACTCAGAGGATACACACACCCACATACAAAAGCCTCTGCCAGCAAAGTCTGTTTGTTTTGTCATGGTAACCCTTGTCAATTCCATCTGGAGAGTGAATGATGATGTCATTATCAAGAGAGGATCAGGGCGCAGGCTGGGAACCCAGTCTGAGCTAAAAGATGACAGAGAATTATATTTTGGAGTCCAACGATCATGATGCAGAGAGAAGTCATCAGCATAAGGGGCAGGGGCTTTACATAAACAAACAGACACTGCCTCTGACAAAGAAAGGATTGGCTTTGAAACTCTGACACCAAGAGCAATACATGCATGTGATTTTAAGAGGGAGAGAATGCACGAGGCTGCTTCAGTGCGCAGGCAGTTCTATACTAGTGTTTAGTGAGACTATAAACGGCTCTCACGGTCTAGCGGTTCTTTTAAGTCTTGGGTGCAAAGTGCACCATGGTGTGGTCAGAGATCTGCTGACTAGAGATGGGGACAAATTGGAAGCACATAGGAGACAGACTGCCTCTGGGAGGCTGGGACGGCCGAAACCAGGACGGGGGTTCCGGCAGCCTGATATAATCAGTGTCCAAACAGAGACCCTTTGAAAAGTAAAAGGGGTGCTATTAATACTTATCCCAGGGGAGCAGGTGGAACTGAGGACAGTCCCAGGCAAACTGGGATGCATGGTCACTGCACAGAAGTCATGGAAATGTCCATTTCCTGGTTCCCTCATAAGACGGCAGCTCTGATGTTTTAGCACTAGAAGGGCTGCCGGATAACACCACACAGCTAAGAGGAGACGCTGGTCACCTACCTGCAGGTTAAGAGAAAATACCTGGTGAGGGATCCATATGTCACCTCCACAAATTAGTCCTGGCTGAGGCTTCCCACACACAAGACCACACCAAGTGAGAGGCCTAATTCTGAGAATCACCAGGGACGGACAACTATTAAAATAAAGAATCTCAGGCCCACCCTTACCGCCATGTCACATGGATCCCAATTCCAGAAAAGAAACCTGGAAATTTATCTTGTAGAATCTTCGTGTCAAAAGGAGCTTCAGCATTCATCTAGTACAACTGGGTCTTTCTATGAAACAGCATAACAGAGGGTAGTTAGCCTCAGCCGTGCGTGAGGTGGGCCTGAACACACAGCCTGCTCCCGCCCCTTAATAGCCTGTGTGGCCCTGGGTGAGATGCTGAGCTCCCCGGGCCTCCGGGCTCTGCTGGGAGGATGGTGTAAGGTATAGAAAGGGATTGGGGCACTGTCTCCACAGACTGAGACTTCAATAGACAGAAGCCATTGTTACGGTTTCACTTGCTCAAGGTCATATTGATGGTTTATAGGACAGCTGCAACCGGAATCTTAAATTATGTCAGAATTGTCATCATGTTTTTCGTGTTAATGGCAGACAGAAGGAACAGAGATCCCAAACTTGTATACATACGGTTTTTTAAAACCTTTGTATTTTGAAATAACTTCAAATTCATAGAAAAATTACAGGAACAACACAAAGAACTCCCAAATATCTGTTACATAGATTCATCACTCGCATCACCGCCTGAGCTCCACCTCGTCACATCAGCAAGTGCATTAGATTCTCATAGGAGCGAGAACCCTACTGTAAACTGTGCATAGGAGGGATCTAGGTTGTGTTCCTTGCGAGAATCTAATGCCTGGTGATCTCAGGTGGAGCTGAAGAGGCAATGCTAACTCTCGGGAGCAGCTGCAAATACAGATTATCACTAGCAGAGAGATTTGACTGCACAATAAATGTAATGCACTTGAATCATCCCGAAACCATCCCTCACACCATCCTGGCCTGTGGAAAAATTGTCTTCCATGAATCCGGTCCCTAGTGCCAAATAGGTTGGGGACTACTGCATATATACACATACATATATGTTATCTATTATACTTAATATGTATTTTCCCCCTAAGCTATTTGAAGATTACAGACACCCCCTATTATTCCTTAATACTCCAGTCTGTGGTCCCTGTCAAGAGCACTGTCCTGCCTAATGACAGCACAACTGTATCAGGAAGCTAATATTGCGACATTATCAATTAATTCACAGATTCCTATTTGTTTTGTCTGTTGTTCCAATATTGTCTTTTATAGAAAAAGGAGCCAATCCAGGAGTTCTTATGCTGTGGTTTGTTTCAGTCTCCTTTGATCTGGAAATGTTTCTGTGTTTCCTTGTCTTTCATGGCTTTAACATTTTTGAAGAGTACAGGCCTATTACTCTGTAAAATGCTCTTTATTTTGCAGTTGTCTGATGTTTTCTTGTGCTTCAATTCAGGTTGTGCATTTTTGGCAGGAACACCAAAATGCTGTGTTCTTTCAGTGTACCCTGTGAGGAGCACACATGTGGATTTGTCCCATGACTGGGACTAGTGTTAACATTTATCGCTTGATTAAGATGATATTTGCCGGTTTTCTCTATTTAAAGTTCACTAATAAGTATTTTTTTTATTTTTTGAATTAATAAATGTTAACTGTTTTGTGGAAAGGTACTTTAAGACAATACACATATGTTATTGCTTATCAAATTTTCACTTACTAATTTTTGGGATTTGTTGATGATTATTGACTGAATCAATTATTAGTATAATTACAAAATGGTGGTTTTTAAATTTCATCATTGTTTCTATATTTATTACCTGGAATTTGATTGTGAGTTGGAGCTTTTCCTTCTCCCCTATTTATTTTTTATTCATATATTCATTTGATCAGTATGACCACAAAGATTCTCCTTTATTCTATGAGTCACAATCTATGACTATCATTATGATTTTGGTTCAATTTGTCCCAGATTTAGCCAGTGGGAGGCCTTTTAAATCGGTTCCTTTGTCCTTTTGACATATTCCCATAATTTTGGGGACACTTTCTTACTTTCTAGGACATAAGATATAAGATGTACCAAACTCATCTTGTACTTTTCCCTGCTCCCAGCCTGTAATCAGCCTTTTCCGCAAAGAGCTCTGTTTCCTTTTAGGGAAGGATGGTATTTAGTAGCCAATATCTAGGCCCCAGATACATTCACTGCTAGTGGATTATCATTGCTCCTACGCTCTCTCAGTTGACAGAGCTAAGAGAAAAATGCATGCTACACATACACAAAGAAATCTACCTCTGTATCAAGAACTGTGCATTCACAGCTATACCTGAAAATCCAGTTCAACACCATGGGGTTTATTCTAGTCCTTCCTCTTCCCATATTTGTAACTACCCTGTCTGAGAATGAGAAACCCGCCTCTAGTTATCTCCAATATATTTACTTCTTTGTAATCTCTTTGTGTTTAATTAAAGATGCAGCCTCCTTTTCTCGAGAGCTGACTGTTAAACTAAAGCAATAATTCTCTCACTTGAATCGAGTGAGCCTTCAAAGGCAGAAGGCAACCAAGGCAACCACAGCTGAGCTTTCAGTCATCTGAAGCAAGAGGTGTCTCAGCAGTGGCATGCAGCTGCAAGGGGCAGCGGAAAACAGGGTAGAAACAGTTCAGAAGAAGCTTCCTAACTGTGAAACTTGGAGACCGAGTGTGGAATAGAAAATAAAACAAGAATGATAGTTGATGTTTTAAGCATGGATGACTTTAATCTTTACAACAACCCTTTGAGGTTGGTATGATTATTATTCTCTGAGACTTAAAGAAGAAAAGACTTTTGTGAAAGCTGCACAGCTCATAAATACGTGGCCGGGACTGGACCCAGGTCTGTCTGCTTGCAGGGCTCAAGCTCACAACCAGTGCTCCCTCTATGATGTGACCTCCCAAATGAGGTCATAGGAATCCATGTGCTCAGCTGTGTGTGAAGAGAATTATGTGCTGGGATAAAAGAGAGGGATGTCAAAAGGTAGAGCTGATTTGGGGAGTGAAAATGATAAGGTTAATTTTAGATAGGTTAAGTGAGAGGTGCTGGCAGGGTGTGCCAGTTGTATCATCAGACAGACAGGTGGATCAAGAGAACCACCTTAACCTTAGCAGCAAGGTCAGGGCTGAGAACAGGATTCGTGATTCTTCCGTGTTGGCGTAGGAAATGCATGGGGATAAGACTGATATGCGAGGCTATTTGGGGGGAAGGAGAAGACGGTCAAGGGCCAAATCGTATTGGATGGAGTGGGGTGCTGGAAGGAGAAGGAAGACTCAGTGAAGAAGACAAAGCTGGGGCAAGGGGAGGGCCAGGACAGAGGCAGGGCCACCGGAGCTGTGGAAGATGCTGTGTAATGACTTGCTCAACCTCAATCCACCTCACCCTGCAATGTCTTCTGTGCTGTAGAGGCTGGAAAGCTGAAAACTGTATTTTCCAGAATCCCTTGCAGCTAGAGGGTGTGGCTGTGACTTAGGTTCATTTGACTGGGACTGGAGAGGAGATGTAGATAGCACATCTGGCTGCTTCTGCTGGCAAGTAAGGTCATGGGGTTGTTGGATTTCAGGGGAGAAGGGGGCACCACAGTGTTTTGCACCCAGGCATTAGCTTCAGGGGGCACAAGAGACAAAATCCATGTTTTGCTTACGTGGCTCTAGCAGAAGGTTTAGTTGCAGTAGCTTCCTGATCTCCAGCTCTCAGTCAAGACAATATGTTCCTGAAGTCGTGGTTCGAGGGGTGGCCTATTGAATTCCCATCTTCCCAGTGTGGAAGTGCATGCAGCTCCCCTAGTGGGTCATATCTGCTGTGACCTTGGAGTCATTCCTGAAGGCCCAGTCTAGAGCACACTCTTTCAGTCCTTTCAACAATTTAGAAAGTACTTAAATTCTCCTCTGCTGAACATGCCGTGGTGGTTTCTATTTTCTGTAACTGAACTTTGATTGATACAGAATCCAACGGAGAAAATATATTCAAGAATAAAGGGTTAGTCAGTAATTCAAAAGCTGCCAAAAAGATGAGGATTTCATCCATCCATCCATTTAATTAAAACAATGTTCATTACTAAGTCCCTAATGTGTACCAGGCACATGTCGGACATTTGGGAATACCCTACAAAGATGAATAAAACAGTCTTTTCCCCCAAGGAATTCAGTCTAGAAGGAGAAACATGAATATAAATGTAATAGATTGTGGCAAGTACAATGATCGAGACATATTCAGGAAGATAGTATGAGAAACGAGGAAGGGTACTTAACCTAGAAGGGGACTGTGGGGAAGAAGGTAGGCTTCCTGAAGGAAAACAAGCTGAATATTGAAGAATGAGTATTTTTATTGAGCTGATAAATATTGAATACTTACCGTGAATTAAGCATAGTGCTAAGATCTTTATATTCAAGATCTCGTTTGGTCCTTTAAACGTTCATACGAAGTAGAGAGTATCATCACTTTACACATAAGAAAGCTGAGGTTAAGATCTGAACTTGT
This sequence comes from Avahi laniger, assembly GCA_963575035.1. Lineage (NCBI taxonomy): Eukaryota > Metazoa > Chordata > Mammalia > Primates > Indriidae > Avahi > Avahi laniger. The sequence goes on from CAUYSK010037469.1 coordinate 10,633, forward strand.
TACCTGAAGGGCAGTCCTTGAGGGGACTCCATGCTGAAGAAACAGCATCAGCACAGGCAAGGGTGAGAAACACATGGCACGAGCCGCAAACAGAGACGAGAGGCTGAACAGGCCCAGAGCGGGAGACCAGAGGAGGGAACGGAGTCAGACGTGGGGGCTCGTAGATCACGGAACGATGGAACCCCTGTGCAATGGGAAGCCACTGAGGGAAAATGATATAAAACCTGCTTTGTAGATGGTTGTGTGGCAAATGCATTTGAGGACAGAAGATGGAGGCAGGGAGGTTAGTTGCAAAGTTCTTGCTTTAGTTTCCTAAGGTTGTTATGTAATACCACAAACCGCTTGGCTTAAAACAACAGAAATTTATTATCTCACAGTGCTGGAGGCCAGACGTCCAAAATCAGGGTGTTGGCAGGTCTCCGCTACCTCTCACGCTGGGTAGAATCCTTCCTTGCCTCTTCCTAGCTGCTGGTGGTGGCCATCGAGCCTTGGCGTTTTTTTGGCTTGTGGCTGCACCACCCCAGTCTCTGTCACTGTCATCAAATGGTGTTCTCTCTGTGTGTTTCTGTCCAAATCTCTTCTTATAAAGACACCAATCATATGACTAGGGCCCATCCTAATGACCCATCTTGACATAATTACATTTGCAAAGACCCGATTTCCAAATGAGGTCACATTCACGGGTACCAGGGGTTAGGACTTCAACATATCTTTTTGGTGGTCATAATTAACCCATAACAAAACAGGTAAAAGATGAGGACAGCTGGGATGAGGGCAGTGGCATTCTGCTCAGTAGCCAGAGCAGAATGAGCAAATTTTTGGGAAATGTTTAGAAAACAAAGCCATCAGGATTTGGTGATTTCAGACCAGAGTGGGGGAGGGGCAGCGCGGGCATCTTTGGCAGTTTCTAGGGGTTGAATCCCAAACCGGATGTGACTTTTCCCCCTCCACTCTCTCTGGTGCCAAAAAGGAGAATAACTCGGAATTCCTTTGTAAGGAAGGTTTATTGGATTGCATGGAAAGGGACACAGTAGAGAAGGGCTGTGCCACAGGCAGGGCTCCATGGGACGCCAGAGTATTAGTGACGATGCTGGTGTCCCACCTTCCCCAAGGCCACCTTTGCCTGGCTTCCGAGTGCTGTGTGGGAAGTCCTGCAGGCCACTGTCTGGGCACAGTGACTTCTCTGTCTCAGGGTGACTTTTATAGTTTCCGTGAGCCTCTGGATTTTGAGTCCCATTATTGTTGAGAGCCTGGACCCAGCATAAAAGAATCCGTTCCGGGTGAAAGTTACAGCCTCTGATGGCGTCGCAGCAGGGAAGAAACAGCAGGAGCAGAGTTTGGCAGGTGCAGAGCATAAACGTGGACAGACAGCGGCCAGCTGGGAGCAGTCAGGACGGTGCTTTAGTTCGGACAGCTGGTTTCCTTCTATAACTGGGGCTAGGGGCCAGCAACAGTTGGCGTGGCTGTGAGAAGCAGGTTTCCTAGACTGAGCTCAAATGTACCTACGTGTGCTGCTGGTCTAGATGAGAGATCTGAAGGAAACATGAACCTTTTATGGACTGAATCAAAGGAGAGGGTGATATCACCTATGACTTTCAGGAAGCCTAGAATTAACAGCGACGGTGATGCCTTTCATACAGAATACCATTTCAAGTCAGGTGCGGGGGCTCGTACCTATAATCTAGTGACTCTGGAGGCTCAGATGGGAGGATCGTTTGAGGCCAGGAGCTCGAGACCAGTCTGGGCAACATAGCAAGACCTATCTCTAAAAAAAAAAAAAAAGTAAGAAAAATTATTAATAGCTGGGCGTGGTGGCACATGCCTGTAGTCCCAGCTACGGGAGGCTGAGGCAGAAGGATCACTTGAGCCCAGGAGTTTGAGGTTGCTGTGAGCTAGGCTGACGCCATGGCACTCACTCTCACTAGGACAACAAAGCGAGACTCTGTCTCAAAAAAAAAAAAATTCTGTTCATACACAGAAAAATGATTGATTTATAACTAAAATGATGTTTAGATTTAATTAAAATTGCAATACAAACGTCATGAAACTCATACTCTCTGCATAAAATATTCAAATAGATGCATTGTAATGTTATATCAATGGACAGAAAAAAATCCTTCAAACTGAATCAGATGACACCAGTTAGATGGGTGATAAGCTCACATTTAATCCTAGAAAACATGCACAGCCTGGCATGTGCACTGACAATATAACAATAATATTTTACATGATGCACTCGTGAGAGTAAAATGCAGTCCTACCAAAATAAAATTGAATTAAACAGAAAAATATTTTATACTGATTCAGTTTTGAAATTTTAAAAATTAAGTAAAGATAAACATTTAGTTCCCCTTTCACATTGTCTGTAATTCTAGAGCTCAGTAGCCACATGTGTGTAGCTCATGGCTACAGTACTAGATAGGGTACTTCCAGTAACAGAAATCCACAATTGTCTGAGCAATTCCACTGCTCAGTTTCTTCCCTAAAGAAACTGCACAGGTGCACAGAAGGTGTAGGAAGATGTTTCTTGCAACACTATTTACAATAGCCACGAACCAGACCAACCCACATATCCATCAACTGGGCATGGCAAAAATATTGTGGTGTTTCTATTCTAAGGAATTTTATGCCACAGTTTAAAATAGACACATGGTTAGATTTCTAAGACATATTACTAGGTGGGGAGCGAAAAGCCAGTTGTACAATGTGATATCATTTTTTAAAAATATATCATATTTTAAAAATTGATAGACACCGGAGAATAGGTCACCTTGTGGCGCTATGGAGGGAGAAGAATGCATGTAAGTTTTACCCATATAATTAAAATTAATTTAGAAAAAAATAAAGGGGAATTTTTTTTTTTTTTTAGAGACACAGTTTCACTCTGTCACTCACTGAGACTAGACTACAGTGGCCTCATCATAGCTCACTGTAACCTCCAACTCCTGGGCTCAAGCAATCCTCCTGCCTTAGCCTCCCAAGTAGCTAGGACTACAGGCTTGTGCCATCACACCTGGCTAATTTTTTTAATATTTGTAGAGATGGGGTATTGCTATGTTGCCCAGGCTAGTCTCAAACTCCTGGGCTCAAGCGATCCTCCTACCTCAGCCTCCCAAAGTGCTATGAGTACAGGTGTGAGCCACCACACCCAGCATGGGAAGTCTTGATAGAAGTGATGAACAAAGAAACCAAAGAAATAGAATTAATTGCAACATAGATTATGCAACATAGGTAACATTAGATAAGTGTTATCCCATGGTATAATACTTAATGCAAAGTCAAAAGTAATTGTTCAAAATGAAGATATACAAATTATATTAATATGAAGGCCTTTCTATAAAATGAAAATGGAAAATGCCAAATAGTGATCAAAATTAATTTATGAGGCTTTTCTCTACCAGTGTTTTGGCTAATATCCAGGTTATCCATTCCAAGCTGCTACTGTATTAAAAGCCTCCAAGACCAACCACGGTACCAATTGGCATCTAACCCACTGACCTCAACAGTTTCCAGCACACCAGTTGTTCTTACAGTTCTTATTTTAGTATCCATTGTTCTTTTTCTTTGGCTGTCTTCATTTGCCCCTTAAACATATATGTTGAATAAGTGGTAATTATTAGGTAACTGGATCTTTTCTCAGGAAAGAGAGAGAACAGAGGGAGGAAAAAAAATTTAAGAGTGTTTGGGATCCTCAATTTGCCCTTCTTTACATTTGAGAAACCCAGTTTTCTTTTATTTATTTATTTTTTTCTATTTTCTCTTTTACCCCCGCCCCCAAGAAACTCAGCTTTAAATTAATAGCACTAGTCCTCTACCTCCCCATGTATCAAGTTTACCCCAGTGCCTACAGGACATGGATTGATAACTTAATCCTTGTCCCAAACTCAGAATTACCCTTGCACTACCTGACGTTGATTGAGTAAATAGATTAGTCAAGAAAGACAATTAAATCAGTAGAGAGGCCTGAGAATTTTCTTGAACTTTGCTTAAAAGCATCCTGAAATTGGAGCTTCTTGGGAGCGTTGGCTTCCAACCATTTCCTAAATTGAAATTGCATTCCACTTTCCCTACGACCAGGGCCTTTTACTGAGACAGGATTATGGGAACCTTGAACTATCTAAGCAGAAGTTGTGTGTGTGAGAATAAATCTATCAAAAGTAGAATGAGAACTCCAGCAAAGACAGCATGATTCATACTGCAAATGACAGGAAGAAAGAACAAACAAGGGAGCATTAACCTCAGAAAGTACAAACACGATGACAATGATGAGACCCAATATGACAAAAAGGAAAAACAACCAACTCTGTTGAAAACAAAGCCCTTCCGAATAGATTTTTAACATCTAGCTGTATCCTGTCTCCAAGAGAAAAGCCTAATGCAGAGTGAAGCAAAAGTGTTAAGAGAACAAAAGGAGGGATGATCTAAAATATATCAGAAATACAAACATAAAGGACACAGAACAGTAATACTAATTTTAGAGGAAAGAGGACACATAACCAAAAGCATTTTGGACAGAATATTGTTTCATGGAAGATGGTATAATTCCCCCAAAAGATAATAACATTTATGAATGTCTATGAGGTAAAAGCACCAACAGAGAAAAAAATGATATTGTCAACAAAAATAAGATTCTGCTTTGTGGTTTTAAACTACTTCCACTATAATCACCATTTATTTTTATTATATGACTTAGATAAGGAGGAGAGTCTTTCAAGAGTTATTACTAACTCCAAGACAACATATATGGTTTATATGTTAACTAATTGTAACTAGATCAGGAAGAAAAATTCACCTTCCGAAACAAATGTAGCTTAGAACATTGAGGAAATAAGCAAAATTCTCTACAACAAATACTCAAAGGCCATTTCCTGTATCAAACATTTACAGTTTTAAGCTTGGTGCTATTAAAACCAATCTCTTAATTTAAGAAGGCTCCTTACCTTTTCTTAATCAGACTTAGACAAAAACATAATTTTGTGATGATAGGAATTTATAAAAGTACTTATTTAACTTGATTTTATAATAATTGGCATATAGATATATTTTTAACATGTTTTGAGAAAGAAATTTATTTATGCCTACGTTTTGCATTCTCAAAAGAGTTAGAGGCAACAGCTTTTTAACTTAGATTTTTTTAAGTGTCATTGAATTGATTGTCTCAAATTTAAAGTAAAGCCAAGTCAAAGAATGGAGGGCTGAAAAGTAATCACTGCTATGGAAATATAAGTAATATTGACAAAACTAAAATTCAGCAAGAGATTAACTATTTTCATTCTCACCAAATACAAAAAAATATGGATTCAAATATGGAATTAGTAAATGTTAGATATGTATCAAGAAATACATATGCTTTTCAAACATATATGGAACATATATAAAAAATTATAATATATCAGGCCAAATGATAAATAAATTCCAAAGGAAGAAATTGTACAAGTCAAATTATCTGATTGAAACAAACTATAGGCTGGGTGTGGTGGCTCACGCCTGTAATCCAAACAGAGGCAGGAGGATCACCTGAGGCCAGGAGTTCAAGACCAGCCTCAGCAAGAGCGAGACCCTGTCTCTACAAAAATAGAAAAATTAACCGGGTGTGGTGGCTAGTTGGGAGGCTGAGGCAGAAGGATTGCTTTATCCCAGGAGTTTGAAGTTGCAATGAGCTATGATCACACCACTGCACTCTAACTGGGGTGACAGAGTAGGACCCCGTCTCCAAAAAAAAAAAAATCATTATAAAAGCAGATATTACTGAATTTAACAATAGAGAGAAATAAATGTTAAATAAAACTGTGATCTGGGTCTTTGATAAGATCAATAAAATAAAATTCTAGAGAGACATTATCAAGGAAAATAAAATACATGTTTCAAAATTTGGAAATCAAAAACGGAGTTTAGCCAGAAATACAGTAGAGATTTAGAAAGCTGTAAAAGAATATTTTGTCAGTTCTCTGCTAATAGCATTAAATTTCTGAGATTATTTTATGGCACTTTTTTTGAAGCCAATATGTGGTAAACGATGCTTATTAATAGATTTCCTAAAACTGAGCATTTCCTACACTCCTGAAATATGTTAGGTTTTCTTTGGTAATATCTTATTTAAGATATGACATTTGTAAGTGATTTTGGTATATAGCTGTTCTTTGCGACGTGATTTTCAGGTTTGATGTGGCCTTTACAAAAGGGATATGAACACCTTCTACTTCTCTGTGCCCTGATATGATTTATACAGAAGTAGGATTGTTTGTTTCTTGGCTATGTGGAAGGAAATCTCTAAGAACCCTGTGGGTCTGGTGAATTTTTGGTGGGAAGCTGGTTAACATTCTCAGTTTTGTTTCTGCTTATTCTTTTATTTAAGATTTCTAAAATTGTGTTTATTTTTGGTACAGTTCTTTATATTTTTCTAGAAAATCATCTATCTCATTCAGATTTTCAAATATAATTGCACAAAGTTTTGAAAGTACTAACTCATTTCATCTCCTCTGTCTTATGTTATTTCTCCCTGTTTCTAATGTATTTCTGAGCTTTCTCCCTTTTTTTCTGATTAGTCGACTCAGTAGTTTGTCTATTTTTCTCTAACCAACCTCTTCAAAGAGTGAGCTCTTGCATTAACTAATTGTTTTTTAATTTGTTTTTCTTTCTGATTCACTAGTTTATTATTTTCTTCCTTCTTATTTATTAGGACAGTTTATTGTTTTTCTAACTTCTTTGAATACTAAATTCATTTATTTTCTTTGTTCTTCTTTACTTATACATTTGCTTAGGGCCGTGTAATTTTCTTCTTAACAGCCCAGCTTTAGCCATATGACGGAGGGTTTGATGTGTATTAACTTCATTTCGTTATTCAAGATATTGAGAAATTTGGGGTTGAATTTTTTCGTCTCTCTCTTTCTGTCTCTATCTCTCTGTCTCTGTGTCTCTCTGTCTCTTTGTCTCTCACTCTATGTCTCTGTCTTTCTGTATTTCTCTCTCGCTGTGTGTGTCTCAGTCTCACTCTCTCTCTTGTCTCCCCACTACAACATACCCCCTCTTCTTACCAGGTGCGCAGTAGATTTTTTTCCCTTCTAATTTTGTTGCTAATTTCTAGCTTTCTTCTATTGTGATTAGAAAGTGGTCTGTACTGTTTCTACTTTTTGAATTTATTAAGATTTTCTTTGCAGTCTGATATATCATCCATTAGTATAAACATTACACAGTATGGAATAAAAGATGTATCCTCTATTATTAATATCAGTGTATAGCATTTGATACAAAACTACAAAGTCAGCTTTATTAAATATACATCCAGATTAAATATACATCTAAATCTGTATTTTTCATTTCCTTATCTACTATCCACCGTGGGCTGGGAGAGGTGAGCTACAATGGAGTGTTAGTCCTTGGTGTCTGTTGGAAGCTGATGCTCTGATCATTTTGATGCTATCTTCCATTGTGCTCTCTTATCACTGAAGTTTTAGCCTAACTGTAGGTGCCCTTTGTCATTATACAATGCTCCCATTTGTCTTGGTTGCCCCTTTTAACCTTGGATTCAATATTGTCTGATATTAATATCATGAACCAGCTTTCTTTTTGTTAACCTTTATCTGTGGCCAGGCACAGCGGCTCACACCTGTAATCCTAGCACTCCGGGGGGCCAAGGCGGGAGGATTGCTTGAGCTCAGGAGTTCAAGACCAGCCTGAGCAAGAGCAAGAGCAAGAGCAAGACCCTGTCTCTACAAAACAAAAAGAAAAATTAGCTGGGTGTGGTGGCGGGCACTTGTAGTCCCAGCTACTCGGGAGGCTGAAGTAGGAGGATCACTGGAGCCCAGGAATTTGAGGCTGTAGTGTGCAATGGTTATTCACTCTTGATCAAGGCCGGCAGTGGCTTTCAGTGGGGAATTACCTGGAGCTTTAGATATCATCGAATCTCATTGTGAGAAAGTCACTCGCCTTCAGTTTCTTTTTAGCACTTTTGATGACACAAGAAAGTTTCATTTTGTGCTAGTGTGTCTTTCACACCTCTCTAAGACTTGCCAACCTCCCACCTTTTTATTTTTAATTTCTGATGGCCAGGTATGGTCCCAGTGCTTTGGCACCAGCCATTTTCAGGGCTAGTTGATCCAGCGGGTGAGTTGCCACCCTCCTTAGTGGATTCCAGCTTCCGTGGCCATCATCCTCCAACCTCCCTTTTTTTTGAAGCCTTCCTATCTAACTGGCAAATGTATAATCTTATTCAGATAAATTTTTCCAATTATCAACCTCCCTTTTTAACAGAGAGAGTGAGCCTGAGTCTCAAAACTTTCAACAACACTCGATTGTTTTCACGGTTTTTACTTTTACAGTTTTTTTCTTCTGTGGCAAGTGATACTAGTTTCACATTTTTCATAGTGCTAAACAGTTTCCTTCAAAGCCACTTTTTTTTTTTTTTTTTGAGACAGGGTCTCACTATTACCCAGGCTGGAGTACAGTGGTGTCATCATAGCTCACCACAACCTTATGTTCCTGAGCTCAAGCTGTCCTCCAGCCTCAGCCTCATGAGTAGCTAGGACTACAGGCACATGCCACCATGCTCAGCTAATTTTTTTCTTATTTTTTTGTAGAGCCAGGGGTCTCACCATGTTGCCCAGCCTGGTCTGAAACTCTTAGCCTCAGGTGATCCTCCCACCTTGGTCTCCCAAATTGCTAGGGTTACAGGTATGAGCCATTGTACCTGACCTAAAACCACATTTATTTGGCCAATAAAAATGGAAACAATTTAAAAACCTTAAATAAATAAAAATGTGAGTGGTACTCAGGACAAAAATAGAGAGGGGGCACTTGAGTGATAAGTTTGGGAAAATCCTAAAATAGATCAGCTGTACAATGTCTTCTAGTAAAAATCCTACAGCTCAGTGAGTGTGGAAAAGACAACACTCATCATGCTTTTTCTTGTTCTCTCACTCAATAACACAACAATAATAAACACAGAAGACCTCTGTGTCCCCGAAATCTGGGGACATTTTTCCCCACTAGCAAGCAAGCAATTGGTTCTACGGCAGATACCAGCTGGGTGTCCTGCGATTCAGTTCTGACACTTCCTACCTGGAAGTCAGATCCCACAGGGTGAGGGCTCAGTCCCTAACACTGTCCCCCATCTTCAGACACCAGTCTCAAGTCCAGGCCTCTGGAACTTCTGACTGACTGGCTTCAAGCTACAGCCTCCTTTTTGGATTCAGTTAATTTGCTAGAGTGGCTGACAGAACTCAGAACTAGTTTTGTTATAAAGGATATTACAAAGGATACAGATAAGAGATGGGTAGGGTGAGCCATGTGGGAAGGGGTGGAGCTCCCATGCCCTCCCCAGTGAACCACCCTCCAGGAACCTCCAAGTGTCCAGCTACCTGGAAGTTCTGTCCTTTGGGTTTTTATGGAAGCCACATTACGTAGGTGTGATTGAGTAAGCCATTGGCCATTGGTGATCAACTTAACCTTCAGTCCCTGCCCCTCCCCAGAGTTGAGGGTGGGGCTGAAAGTTCCAACCCTCTAATCCTGCCTTGATCTTTCTGGTGACCAGCCCCACCCTGAAGCCATCAATCATGAGCATACGAAAAGTCATCATTTTGGAGATTCCAGGGATTTTTAAGAGTTGTATGCCAGGAAACGGGGACAAAAGACCCAATTTATATTTCACAATATCATAAGCTCCTGCGGGGTTCCCTAGGTGTCTGTTGAGTCATGCCTTTGTGTAACACCAGATTCACAATCCATGAGGGCAGTGACTGTGTCTTGCCAGTCTTTGATCCCAGCTCTTCACAAAAATGCTGGCAAATTCAAACACTCCGGTACCGTTCGTGGGAGAGGACTGAGTCGCCAGTGATTCATAATCCTGTCCTCAGCTAAATCGTGTTATCCCCATACTGGTAGCAGGAGGAGGAGGGCTTGGAGTAGGAGTAGTAACAGTAATAGTCGCAGCTGTAGTAAAGGGAGTAGTTGTTGTAGTAAGAGTAGAAATATTCATAGTAGTAATCGTAGTAACCGTTTATTGAGCACCTAATGTGGGCCAAGTATTGGGTTTCACTCTATATGCATCTGCTCGTTTAGTTCTCATCTCGACCCTGAGGCAGCTACTCTTATCACCTCCATTTCACAGATGAGGACATTGAGGCTTAATAAGGTAAAATAATTTACCCAAAGCCACATAGCTGGGAACTAGCAGAGCTGGGAGTCTGAGGGCAGTCTGACTCCCAGGGTGGCGCTCTTAGGGACCACAGAGACAATACTTCCCACAAGGGTCTCCAGAAAACAATGCTCTGTACCTCTCTGAAAGCAACAGGAATGCCACTTCAGCAATTCATGCATAATTTAGGGGAATTCTGAAGCAGTCGGAATATTTAAATCATGTCTTAGTAATGTAAAAATCTGCTTCTCTTCAGTCTACCTTCCCCCCAAGTTCAGTAGACTATCTGAGAACTCTCCCGTCTCTATTCCTTCTCCAAACACCCCCTCAGCCCCAGCCTCTGGTCTCTCTCATTTCACTGAAGAAATGAGATTCAGATGGAAAAATACTGGAACAAGCTTGACCGAGGCTCTCTAATAAAGACACTGTGCATCACGCATCAGCTGCTGCGGTTGCTATGGTGACAGCCACAATTTCTCCCAGACAGCTTGGGTCTGAAGGGAGGGTGTACCCTAGGGGAACAAGTGGATTTCTCCAACCTGTCAGTCCCTCTCACCTTGCCCGTTTCTCTCGCCTCCCCCACTCCCTCCGGCCCCCACACTTCCTTAGATGATGCTGACAGGGGTACCAGCACCCCCGGGCCATCATAATTAGCGTCTGGCTGCCAGCCCAGTCTTCTGGCAGCACATTCCTCACCCTCCTCGCCAGCCAATCTCCTGCCCCCAGCATCCCTCCAACAGCACTGCAGCAGCTGCCGCACCAACAGCCTCAGCCCCAAGGTCACCACCAGCACCAACAATGACGAAGCACCCCCTTCCTCCCTGAGCGAACATGACACCCGTTGATGGTTAAGGCCTCACTGTTGGCGGAGCCATTTGGGGTCCTAAAATTGGGATTCTGAAAAAAGAGGTGGTCCTTAGGAGGATGGGTAAGGCTAAACTCCAGTTCTTAGAGGGGTTAAGAGACTCATCTGGCTTCAGATTCATCAATGAAGCTCTCCAGGGCAGAGAGAATGGAGGAAGAGGGGCGTAAGGCATCCCAGAGGGGCGAGGAGAGAATCAGAAGTCCGTGCGTCAATGCAGCTTGGCAGCTGCAGTATGACGATGGTGTGGTGATGAGGATAATCGTGGTCATAATCACCCTGGTGACAATGGCACCATTTATTGAGCATTCGTGGTGTGCTGGACACCGTCCCAAGCGCTTTGCATGCTATCCTCCAATTGACTATGTAGTAGTATGTAGTAGCCACAAGGCAGCTACTGTCACACACCCATTTCACAGATGGGAATCTAAAGCCTAGAAAACACCCTGAGGAAACAATCATAGCTATCCAAAATGCGGGGCACACTGCAAGACAGCTGGCCTGGATTCTTCAAAAATATCAATGTCATTTACAAAACAGTAGAAATCTTTTCTAGAAAACAGAATAAAAGGACAAAAACCAAATGTAATTTCTGTTCCGAGATTGAATCCTGACCAAAAAAAAAAAACAATGAAAGACACTCGAGGGACATTAGGTGACATTTGAATACGTACAACGTATGAGATAGCATTTGGAAATCATCGTTAATTTTTTTTGAGACAGAGTCTATCTTTGTTGCCTGGGCTAGAGTGCAGTGGGGTCATCATAGCTCACTACAATCTCAAACTTCTGGGCTCAGGGGATCCTCCCACCTCAGCCTCCTGAGTAGCTGGGACTATAGGTGTGCACCACCAAGCGTGGCTAATTTTTCTATTTTTTATAGAGGCAAGGTCTCATTCTTGCTTATGCTGGTCTTGAACTGCTGGCCTCAAGCAATCCTCCTGCCTTAGCCTGCAAAGTGCAAGGATTATAGGTGTGAGCCACTGCGCCAGCCTGTTAATTTTCTTTAAGTGTGATTCTGGTGTGTTTATGTAGGAGAATAGTCTTCTCTTTAGGTGATACAGGGCAATGCATTAGGGGAGATGCTTGTAACTTACTTGTAGATATATTTACACATATGTACACATGCATATATATTATATTTACACATATAGAAAATACAGCAAAATATTAATAATTTTTGAATCTAGATGGTTCTATTCTTTCAACTTTTCTGCATGTGTGAAAACTTTAATAATAAGAGTCATGAGGGAAAGTAGAAAAGAAAGGTTAGGTAACTTGTCCAAGGCTCAAGTTTCAGAATTGAACGTAGATTTGGGCCATCTGGCTCCAAAGCTATGTTCTAGAACAATGTTCCACAGCCTTCCCAGAGAGAAGAGGGCTTTGCTCACCTAGGGAGGCCAGAGCGTCCCCCTTTGCAAGAGGCCATGTCCCAGGCAAAGATCTGGAGGCAAGTTCTGGAGAGTGGGAGAATCGCACCAGTTCAAGCAGTGAAACAACCTTTCAACAATTATTCATTCAAGAAATATTTTTGTGAGACAAGTATGTAACGCTACAGGGATGCAGTGGGAACAAACACACACAAAAGCCCTTGCCCTCATACAGCTTGCAGCTCACCCACCTCAGGTAATATTCTCAGCAGCAAAGTCTGGCATCAGATGCCATCCAAAACACATTTCTGGGTACAGCCTAGGGAAGGAGTTGGGAAAGATAGTCCATAATCATTTTCGTAGCACTAAAAAATATTACCAACATCAAAACATCAACGTCAGCAACGTTATCATCAAGAGTATTTCTTAAAAGCACTATGTCCAAGATTTACTTTCAACACTAGACACAACAAGCCTTAAAGGCTAGAAAATTAAATTATAATACACACATGATCTTAATAAATGTCTTCCTTGTTTTATCTGTATGTTGCCCAAAATTCAGTGCCATGTTGCCAGCTTTGTTGGGTGTTTTTAGTTTCCAATTGATTCTCAATAAGCCAGAAGCTAAGCAGTCACTCTAACCCTGGTTACATGTTAGAATCACCTCTGAAGCTTTGCCAACTACTGAGACCCAAGCATGGCCCTTCAGGGGTCTCTGAATGAACTGAGGTAGGGTCGAGTCGAAAATATGCTATAGGAGCAGGGTAGTGAGCTGTATCTATTGCCTTTCTGCCCTTTTGCTCCAAAGACTGGTTGTAGCATCTACTCAACCTTAAAGACATTCTGATTGGCCAAGTGCGGTGGCTCACGCCTGTAATCCTAGCCTCTGGGAGGCCAAGGTGGGATGATCGCTTGAGCTCAGGAGTTTGAGACTAGCCTGCACAGGAGTGGGACCCCTGTCTCTACCAACAAGAAAGGGGAAGAAAACCCAGCCGGGTGTTGAGGCGCCTGTAATCCCAACTACCCGGGAGGCTGAGGCAGAAGGATCCTTGAGCCCAGGAGTCAGAGGTTGCAGTGAGTTACAATGATGCCACTGCACTCTGCCCAGGGTGGCAGAATGAGACTCTGTCTCAAGAAAAACAAACAAGGTAACTGAGCACCCCTCATAACCTCCCACACTTTTTTATAAAATAAAAATTAGAAAAATAAGGACATTCTGACAACACACATGTAGATCAATAAATTAAACTCATAGATTTCCAATTAATAAAAAATGGGACTTATAAAATATTTAATAACATGAGATGAATTATAAAGAAGAAAGAGCTCAGATGAAAATGTTTCTCTTGAAACAAAGATTTCCTGCAAAGAAGACAGCACATTTGAAAAATGGTCTATGCTCAATGAGATAAAAGGGTAGCTAATAGGCCAACAGTGAAATTTTTTAAAAAAAGAAGTGGACGCAAAGGAAACTTAATAAAAAATCTCATTGGAAACAGGAAAAGCAGAAATGACGCAGGATAAAGTTATATCAGTGCAGTGAAAGAAGAACTTGGGAAACATAGAGGAAATAAATCAAGAAGTGAAAAGGTAATAGAAGAAAATGATCATGGAGCTTCTGAGTTCAGTGTGGTTGGAAAGAACTGGCAATGTGAATCTTAAAGCTAAAATTCATGATACAATACAGCGGTGGTTCATTCCCCAGAATCATCATCACGGGGATGGGGCGGTACATAAAAACCTCTAGGGGGAGCCCTCTTATAGATAATGAAAGTCTGGTTGTGGGACCATCACATCAGACCTGGAAGCATCTAGAACTCCCACAGTGAACAGTCTGGAAGGAGTTCAACCCTATCCCGAGTCTCTCCCCAGGAGTAAAACTTACATTTTACAAGTCATTTTTATTGACAATAACATTTTGCAAATTTACCATTTTCAGATCCTAAATGTAAGTCAATCTCTGAACATGTATTAATAAAATGAAAAAAAGTGATGGGGAGGAGCTGGCTTAAAATTAAGACAAAACAGCTGTTTGGATATGATTATTTGGAAGGAAAATAAAAATGAAAATCCCAACGGCAAATTGATTTAAAAATTTCTCAGTCCTTGGGTACCTAAACAGGCCAATTCAGACCAAATGCTAATGTTTTATGAATGGTCTACTTTTTATTTCCAATGTGTCATTCAAAAATAAAATAGTTTGAAAGGATTCTGGGGGCTCACAAACTACGAGTAGCCAGTTTGCCAGGGTGGCATGACCAATCTGGAACTAACCGGAAGGGACTTTGCAAGTAACAGTCTGGATTTCAGGTGAAAGTGAGACGTCTTTCCCTCTCTGTTGCAATAGTTACACAAAAAAGAAGGCAAATTCTTCAAGGTATAGCTGCAAAAGCTGAGGCTCTGTAAGGTAATCCTTTTAAGCATTATTTATTCTCTTAAAACACTGTCCTCCACCCCCAACACACACACACCTTGGTCTAAATCTGAACAATCATGTAAACTCTTTTTAAAAGGATCACAATAGGCCAGATGCTCACACCTGTAATCCTAGCACTCTGGGAGGTGGGAGGACCACTTGAGACCAGGAGTTCAAGAACAGCCTGAGCAAGGGCAAGACTTTGTCTCTACTAAAAACAGAAAAAAAAATTAGCCACAGGTGGCGATGCGCACCTGTACTCACAGCTACTTGGGAGGCTGAGGCAGGAGAATCACTTGAGCCCAGGAGCTCAAGGCTGTGGTGAGCTATGATGACACCACTGCAACTCCAACCTGGGTGACAGAGGGAGACCCTGTCTCAAAAAAAGAAAAAATAAAGGATCACAAGAAAGATTATGGAAAGGCTGCCATAGTAACTTCTCAGTGAAGCCACCCAGAGTCTCCCACCAACACCACCAATTTCAGGCAGTTTCTGATCCCAAGGAGGGAAAAATATCAAAGAAGTGCAAGGCCCAGGATGGACAGAGAGAATACATTGGAATTGCAAAAGAAGCATAAAAATATATTTCGCATAAGAAAAGCTATAGTTCTTCCTACTTAGAAGTAAATGCCTGAATTTCCTAAGATTTCAGGTCGCTAAAGGACATGGCTGTGTTTTAGCTTGAAAAAGGGACATCCCATATGTAAAAGAGGGTTTATTTTAGAGACGGGGTGTTGAGTACCCACATGGGATCTAGGAATTCATACCACCTCATCCTTTGCACTCCTGGAGACCTTTGCTGCTCTGCCTACTGGAGGTTACGCAACTTCGCAATCACAGAGCCCAAAAGGATGTGCCACCTCGGCTTTTCTTCCTTCTTCCCACCTGTCCCAGGCAATCCTGTTTATCTTGCCTAACGAAACTATTCCCAACCAATGCATTAAGACTGAATGAAAAAAGAAGGGCTGGCCGCCTCCCAGAGACTAAAATAACTTCCAGGATGAACATTTAATGCAGATAATGCCTCAGAATTCACGTATGTGCCAACAGGCTAAAAAGAGTCAAGAGTGATTTACACTCACTGTCTCTACGTCCTCACCTCTGCATCACTCCTCGCCTTCTCCCCTCCCCGCTCCCGAAACTGTTCTCATCAAGGTCATCCACTAATGACCTCTTTTTTGCATCCATGGAGACATCTTGATTTCTTGACTGTATTTGACAGAGCTGATCACTTTTTTTCCTTTCGATTTCTCTTCTGCAGAATCCAAGACATCCCCATCCTGACTCTTTGACTGTTCCATTATCTTTCCTCTTTCCTGTTCCTTCCTCTTTCCTTTTTCCCACCCCTTAGAAATTCCTGTTTCCCATGGTTCCACCAGCCTACTTTTCTCTCCGCATTCCCTGGTGTGGCTTTCACTGTCACCACGGTGCCACTGACTTCTTATCGCCCGTCTCCAGTTCAGGCATCGTGTCTGAGCGCCTCGACTGGTGTCTAATCACCTCCTCACCATCACCTGGCTGTTCCACAGATTCCTTAAATTCACCATGTCTAGCCCTGAGCTTATTATTCCTCCCTAAATCTGTTCTCCCTCCAGTTTACTTCCTCTTGGGGAGAGGTACCAGAATCCACCAGCTGCCCAAACTTGAAACGTGGGAGCTCACCATGAATTCCTCTCTCCTCCTCACTCAGCCCATCCCACTGGTCACAAACTGAGGCCACCTGTCTAATAGCACATAAATGGCAGGGCACTGCCTTGTAGCTTATGCTGGTTATCTCTCAGTTGCCGTGTCTTGTTTCTGCTCTGCGGTAAACTCCACAAGGGCTTGAGCTTTCTCTATCTTGTTCAGCGACTCTTCTCCCCAGTACCTAGAATAGTGCCTGGGCACGCAGCGGGTACTCGATGTACATCTATTGAGTTAATGAATGACTCTTCTATCCACCCGTGCCTTGAACTGCATGTGCCTCCTCTATTCTCTCTCTGCAGATCCACTGTCGGTGTGGTTGCTGGATTACCTTGGCAGGTATTCTCCAAGGTGGGCCCCAGGGGTTCTTGCCTTCTGATATTCACACCCTTGTGTAATCTCTGCCCCGTGGGCGTGGGCTGGGTGGACTAAAACACTTCTAATGAACAGAATATGGCAAAAGTGATGGGATGAAGTGATAAGAAAGACTCTGGCTTCTGTCATGTGTACCTTCTCTTGCTCACTCTCTCTGACGGAGACAGCTACTATGTCAGAGCTCTCCTACGGGAAGGCCCATGGGGCAATCATCTGCGGAAGAACCTCCAGCCAACAGCCAGCAGGGAGGCTTGCCAGCAACCACGCACGTGAGCTTAGAAGTGGATTCTCCCGTGACACTTTAGGCCTGATTTTTTTGTTTGTTTGTTTTTTTTTTAAAAAAGAGGAAGTAGATTCTCCCCTACTTGAGCTATCAGATGAGACTGTAGTCCAGGCCAATACCTTGACTGCAGTTTTGTGAGAAACTGTAAGATAATAAATATTCGTTGTTTTAAGCTGCTAAATTCTGGAGAAATTTGTTATGCAGAGATAGATATAACTAATACTTGACCTAATGTTCATGTTCAAGCTGTAAACTCTAAACTCTTCAATGGCCTAAATTAACTGTGTTAGGTTCACACTATGAAATACTATGGAACAGGTGCAGTGGCTGACACCTATAATCCCAGCACTTTGGGAGGCTGAGGCAGGAGGATCACTCAGGCCCAGGAGTTTGAGCCCAGCCCGGGCAACATAGCGAAACTCCATCTCTATAAAAAAGAAGAAAAATTAGCCGGGCATGGTGGTGTGCACTTATAGTCCCACTTATAGTGGGAAGTTGAGGCAGGAGGACCACTTGAGCCCAGGAGTTTGAGGCTGCAGTGAGCTGTGATCCTGCCACTGCACTCCGGCCTGGAGGACAGAGTGGGACCCTGTCTCAAAAGAAAAAAAAAGAAATACCCTGGAGTGGTTAAGAAAGACTAAGTCAATCCGTAAGTACTAATATGAAAAGGCCTTTAAGACATTAGTATTTTAAAAATCAAGGTGCAGAACAATATTTATTACAGGATATCCTTCATGTAAAAGAAAAAATACAACTCAACGCCATATATTAATATTTTCTGTAGCTACACATAAATGCCTGGAAATAAGCCCAGAGGTAAACATATCAGCTGATAGCAGTGATTTCCTCAGGGTGTTTAAGAAGCACTTCAACTCTGTCTACATCTTTTGAGATTTTTATGCAGAGAATGTATTTAGGTATAATTTTTGTAATTAAAAAAGAATATATCAGCTGGTCTGATGGTAGTGGGTTATCAGAACTTACTAACATCAGGGTCACTGAAGTTGGTATTCAACCCCCCACTGCTAAATTTGACTGGATTTTAAAAAAAAAGAACATATTACTTCAAAAGGAAGGAAAAAGCATAAAGGTTTTATTTTACTTACTGTTCTGTAACCTGATTTCTTTTTCTATTAACGATATATTGTGGACATCTTTCTATGGTCATACACATGGAGCTACTAATTTTTTTTTTTGCATAGTTTTTTTTTGCATGTCATTCCATTGCATATATGTGTTGTAATTAGTTCAACTGCTAAAATATGAGCTCCGTGAAAACAGGATTTTTTCAGGCTCGTTTACTGTTGTATCTTTAGGGGCTGGAACCACACTTGAAGTTTAGTGGACACTCGAAAAATATCTGTTGAGCGAACTAATTTAACTAGTCAACTACTGATAGACAACCAGCTTGATTCTACCACAGTATGTTACTCCTTTCACACTACTTGTAATTATTTCCTTGAGATGAATTCCTAAAGATGAAATTGCTGAGTCATATCTTAAAATTTTGAGACATGTTGCCAGACTCCTCTGCATTTGGCTTGCGCTACGTTGCATTCCTACCCATCAGCATATGAAAGTCACTGTGTTCCCCACACCCTCACCAGTGTGGGATATGATTCCTCTCTGACATAAGTCGCTGCGATGGGATACTCAACTGTAAATATTGTGTAGGAGAACTGGAGAGCGGCTGTTTTGTGAAGCTGGGCAGAACGTATGGTGTCTACCAGGTATGCTTGGGAAATGAATTTAAATGGAGAGTGCATCAGTCGCAGTCCCAGCAGGAAAGAGAAGTCACGGGAAATTGGGTCATTTAAGGAGGATTTGTACAAAGTGAAGGCAGAAAAACCACAAGGATCCACAGAGACTAATTGCAGTGGGCTGCAGTGTTACCACCCCGAGGCTGAGGGGCCAAAGGGAAGAGTGACCACTGTAACCTGGAGACTGAAAAGCCTACACAGAGAGGGCCACCAAGGCAGGAGCTGCGACTTGAAGGCAGCCAGTGCCCAGAATCACCACAGATAAGAAGCTAGAGACAAACACCCCAACCCCACTCCTCTCTCTCCCCCTGATCACCTTCTGGGGCTCTTTATTGGTTAAAACCAATGGGAAGCCAGAAGGCAAGGGAGCTCTTTGGGTGTTTTGGTTTTGGTTTTTGGTTTCTTTTAGAGATAGGGTCTCACCCTGTCGCCCAGGCTGGAGTGCAATGATGCGATCATAGCTCACTGCAGCCTCAAACTCCTGGGCTCAAGTGATCCTCTTGCTTCAGCCTCCCGAGTAGCTGGGACTACAGGCACTTGCCACCACACCCAGCTAATTTTTTGTTCCTATTTTTAGTTGCCTGGCTAACTTTTTCTGTTTTTAGTAGAGGTGGGGGGGTCTCACTCTTGCTGAGGCTGGTCTTGAACTCCTGACCTCAAGCAATCCTCCTGCCTTGGCCTCCCAGCGTGCTAGGATTACAGGCGTGAGCCACTGGACCAGACAGTGACAGACTAATTAACTTTTCCAAGGTCATACTGTTTTTTGGGTTTTGTTTTCTTTTTTTTAAGAGACAGGCTCTTGCTCTGTTGTCCAGGCTGGAGTGCAATGGCCAGACCATAGCTCACTGTAACCTGGAACTTCTGAACTCAATTAATCCTCCTGCCTCAGCCTCCCAAATAGCTAGAACTATAGGCACACACCACACCTAGCTAATTTTAAAATTTTTTGCAGAGACAGTGTCTTGCTATGTTGCCCAGGCTGGTCTCCAGCTCCTGGCCTCAAGTCATCCTCCTGCCTCAACCTCCCAAAGTGCTGAGTTTACAAGTGTGAGCCACGGTGCCCAGCCCATACTGTAGTCTTAAGTGCAACGATTTGATGCCCAAGTACTCTCAAAGTACCTTAAATTCTGGTGCCACGATTGACTCTCTGTGACCTTGAGTGAGTAGCTTCATCTCTCTGTGCCTCAGTCTCCTTGTCAGTACAACAAGGTCTTCCTCATTGCATTCTCATGAGGATTGAATAAGTTAATAGATCTAAAGTGTATAGAAACGTGCCTGGTGCACCTTGTCAACATTCAACCCCCATCTGTGAAGGAGCTGGAAGAGGTCTCAGGTGTGGGCACAAAATGGCTTCGTCCTTCAGCCCTGGGTTGACACTGCCCCCAGGACTCTACATGGGCTGGAGCTGCCACTCCGTCCTTGGTGCTGACAGCCCTTGGAGAAGAGCCCACTGGACATTTCTAGTGAAAACCGGGACCTCTCAGACCAGGAGGTGAGGCCAACCTGGCTTCGTGGGGGTTAAATCCAACCAGAACGTGTTTATTTTCCCCTGTGTCTGGAAGGGCCTCTCTGGTCTCCATGGCAACGTGATTTCCTGTCCTGGTTTTCCCTTGGATGAGATACCTGCTGAATGCAGAGGCGCCGGGGCTAAAGCTTGGGGTGGGGACCAGTGTGGGGACAGTGCACTTTAACAGCCTCCCCCACGCAGGCCGAGTGGCCAGCCTGGCCAGGGCCCATGTCACGAGAGACCTTGTTTACCAGCCCAGACATCCGACTTAGGGTGACGTTATGGAATCCAGTCCGGAATCCTTGTTACGCCCCATTTTCTTTCTTTCTTCGTTTTTAAGTGTTTTGTTTCTTCCTGAGGCTGAAGAAACAGAGGTCTATGCACATCCCCAATTTGCTAAGAATATTTCTAAGCCTTCCTAATCGTAGGCCATACCCTGTACTGGGTGCTTCACTGATAATTATTCATTCATTCGTCAGTCATTTGATTCATTCAACAAACATTTGCAGAGTCGATTACATGCCAAAATGGTGCTGGAGCTGAAGAAACAGTGAATAGATCTGGTCTTTTCTCTTGAGGAGCTTCTCTGCTCGGTGAATGGAGACAGGCATGCAGAGAAACAGTACGCAGGATTACTGGGGCCTTGACAGCGGCCTCCTCAGGGGTGGTATGGGGCAATGGTGGGAAGTGCAGTCTCTGCCATCTGCCTGCATTCAGATTCTGCTCCTAAACTCTGTGGCCTTAGGTACATCCCACCCTGAGCTTCTGTCTTCTTATCTGTCAAACCGGGATAACGATGGTACCACTTGGGAGCAGCGTTACAGCGTGGTGGCTCAGAGTTTGCGTGTGGAGTGGGACTCACTGGTTCTGGTCTCAGCTCTATCACTTACGAGCTCCGAGTCTTCAGGCAAATCACTTAATCCTCTCTGTTAAATGGGCACAGTCCCAGTGCCCACCTCACAGAGCCGTTTGAGGTTTAAATAAGCAAATGCATGCCCTTAGAACAATGCCCTCAGACCTGTCTGTCTTAACTAAGGTGGCCACCTCAAGGTACCCCGTGAGCCCACAGGAGGGAGACACTGGGTCTCCCCGGGGCATTGGGGGATGGGCAGCGAGGGAGGCCTTTCAGGGGAGGCAGCATCTAGAGAGTTAGCTATTTATATAATTATCTGTTCAATGCCTATATGTCCCCTACTTCTGTGATGTCAGAACGTCCATTCACCCTCGTGTTTCCACAGTCCGTGCAGTTGGAGACCAATGAGTGCGTGAAAATTAAGTAACTAAGGGATGAAACCTCACCTCTTTGTCACAGCACTGAAGGTCATTTACAATTTGACTAAGACTCACTCAGTCTAATTTCTGGAAATTCTTCCTGGCCCTGCTGCCCCAAGTTCAAGCTGTAACAAACCTTAAGAAGCCACACCTTTATAGGCTATTTCTACTTTTTTGGACATCTTTCTTTTCTTCCCTAGCAGGTGAAACCCTACTCATTCATGTGTTCATTTACTCACATTTTTTTCAAAATAACGATTGCGATCATTGTTTGAAGGACTAGTGTGCAGGATGCTATGAGGTACACTGTGAAGGAGATTGTGTTATCTCCTCGACACACTGTCCTCCTCCTCCCCACCGTTCTGGAACCATCTGAGGCTTTGACCCTCCGCTCCAGAGAAGCAGGAAAAGTGTGGAGCCTGATTGATAAAACCAATTACATTTCATCCTCTGTGTCAGTGATTGATTCAGAAATCCAGACCCAGGTCAGTCAGGGTGTGGTTTTCTCGTAGAGACAAAGATTGGTTTAAGAATGAGCAGTGACCCAACTCAGTCCAGGGAGGCCCGGAGGGAATTCAGACAAGGGCTCATGACCTTTAAGAGAGAAGCTCAAGATATTGTGGTCTCTCCTCTTGTGGGCATCACTGAGTGAAGAAGTGAGATCAGTGCTATAGCCACTTTCTCCCTAGGAGCCTAAGAATGAAACCTATGCAGGAATGAGCCAAGGCAAACAGACCAGGAGCCACTGGGTCAAATCAGACTTGAAGTCTACTCGGAATCTGGACTCCATGGGATACAGTGAAATTCCACATTGCCCAAGCCAGTTAGAGGTATATTTTCTGGTTTAAAAAATAGCCAGGAGCATCCTAACTGGTACGCACATGTAACATGGGAGGAATCTGACCTAGACAGAGTTGGCATCCAACCAAATCTTAGAGATATTAACCATCAAGAAGCCACATAGGTTCTTCCAGAGAAGAGTGACAGGACTAGATCCAAGGCTTTTAAAAGAGCCCTCTGGTGGCAGTGAGGAAGGTGGACAGGATTTGAGACTGGCAGCAGGACCATGCTGTAAGAGAACGTCATCTAATGTGGACATGGATCAAGGTCAAATGATCGAAGGAGACACCCAGGAGTGGAAGCTAAAATATACACGCTGGTGAGGTTGCTTCCTCAGACTCCAAATGTTCCTAGACTGCCGGACCACAGGACAAGCCTGGAGAACATTTAGATGAGTGATTATTCATTCATTGATTCGTTTATCCATTCAACACGTTTCTATTGAGCTCTCATGTGCCGGTACTGAGCTAGCTGCTAGGGATACAGCAATGAACAAGACAGACACAAATTGCCGCCCTTAGAGAGCTCCTGTTTTAGTGGAGGGGCAGACCATAAACAAAATGAATAAGTACCCACAGAAAGTCGGTTATATGGTGATACATGCTATGAAGAAAAAGGATTTTTAAAAAAATTATTTATTTATTTATTTATTTATAGAGACTGGGTCTTGCTCTGTTGTCCAGGACAGAGTGCAGTGGTGCAATCATAGCTCACCACAGCCTTGAACTCCTGAGCTCAAGTGACCCTCCCGCCTCAGCCTCCCGAGTAGCTAAGACTACAGATGCATGCTACCATGCCGGGCTAATTTTTTTATTTTTATTTTTGTAGAGAGAGTCCCGCTATGTTGCCCAGGCTGATCTTGAACTCCTGGCCTCAAGTAATCCTCCCCTCTCAGCCTCCCATAGCACTGGGATTACAGGAGAGAGCCATCGTGTCCAGCCTAGAAAAAGTGTTTAAGGGGAAATTGAATGGGAAGTGTCAGGGAAGGGAAATTATTTAGCCAGAAGTTTGTCACCCTGGTCTTCAAAAGTGGGAGTTTTTTCTCAACAAAATGCTTCAAGGAATGGCACCTTTCTGTATTCTGTGGCTGACCAGGTACACAAAAATAATTACTATTATAATAGAATTACCCTAATATTCACTGGGTGCCTGCTATGTGAAAACCGAAAGGGTTGCTCCAATCTGTTCACAAATACTATTTTATTTCATCTCCATTTTTATTTATTTATAGATAAGGGAAGCAAAAGTTGGTGACACACACTAAGCCACCCAAGATGGCACAGTGGCAGCCATGAACCCGGGTCTATGCAGCACGGAAACTTTGCTTTGTTTTTTAACTGTATAATGCCTACTTACTGGGGTAGCTCCTCTTAATTCCAAATTCCTATTTCTCAGCAACTACGATCAGTGGTATTTGATAAGACAACTACAGAGAAAATAAGTTCCTTTCTTTGTAGGCTATGTTTGGTTAGATAGATGAAACCTTTCAAATGTGTTTCAAATGAAGGTCTTGGGAGGGTAAAGGTAGTTACGCCTGCTCTCAAGACCCGGCTAGCCTTTCCTCTAATCCACATTCTCGATCACTTTTCATTCCATTGCCCACATATCTCCCCTTTTTGATTCCAAAGTTGCAATCTCCAGTGGCTGCCTGGAGTTTGTTGGAGGCCTGGAACAGACCCAGAAAGGTGAAGTTATTTGGTACTTAGAGCCATGACGCAACCAGATTCCAGAGAAAGGACTTCCTGTCTCTTTCTCACACAGAAAAGCCCCTGTAATATGAAAATCTCAAGTTAGAGACCTAAGGAACAAAAAGCCAAGCAAAAGGTACTTTGAAAACACCTTGACTTGGGCTGCTTGGCTCCCCTCCTGGGCATTGTTTCTTTTTTACAATTGTAAGTTAACTTGTTAGAAAATTATTTTAATTGCACACATAATATATGAATATATTCTCCTTTTAAAAAAAATGAAAACATACCAGATAAGGCTTATGTCTCCTTTCATTGCCTCTGCCAATTCTGGGCTTCTCTGTTCAGTGAATTTAGAGTGTGTCCTTTCAGATGTCTTTCTAAATGTTTCCTTTTTCTATAGAATCAATATAGTGTTGCCATCTTTGTGCTTGATTTTTTAAAAATCATATAAAGATGTCATACTGTGCCTATAACTCTGAAATTTATACTCTTTGTCTAATAGGTAGTCAACCCTAGATATCTAACACCTGAGCAGGAGCTGTTCTTAGTGAAAACCCAGGAAGGAAAACTAATATTTATCATGGTTCTGATAGGTGCCAGACACTGCACTAAACCGTTTATCACAAACCTTAGAGGTCTCAGATTTAAGCCAAAGCCACATTTACCCTAGGATAAACTGGTCACATATTCCCAACTGTGGTATATTTAAAAGAATTTAATAGTAATAAGACTATGGAAAACAACAATAATAAACATACTCATACTATCAAGATAATTTAGTGAGATATTATTTCATATTTTGTTCCCAGTGGATTTTTCTCTTTCTTGCTCCGAGAAGGAAACCAGACTTTGTGTTCTGTCACCAGAAGGCTGGTTAATGTGGAAGAAAACAGAAGTAACCCTCAAACGACTCCCATTTCTGGCTTTGTTTTTCAAAATATTATTTATTGTGAGACATACGTTGGTTCATCTCTGAGGACAAGGGGAGAAACACAAGTATCTCTGATGGAGGGGAGGCGAAGCAGTGACATCCAAAGGGAGTCGAAGAGTCCCCAGGGCTAGAAATGAGGTTGACAGATCCCACGAAAACAGAGGGCCCATGTCTCTCCTCTTACCACACCCTGGGAAGGTGGCAGTGCTTTAGAGGGAAATGACCTCATGGTAGATGTTAGACTATTGCCTGGGGCTCCCGCATAGCCTAGGTCCTTGTACCTGAGCTTGGCACAATAGCAACCAGGTCACCTATTTTCAAAATCCAGCACGTAGGCCGGGCGAGGTGGCTCACGCCTGTAATCCTACCATTCTGGGAGGCCGAGGCAGGCAGATTGTTTGAGCTCAGGAGTTCGAGACCAGCCTGAGCAAGAGCAAGACCCCATCTCTACTAAAAATAGAAAGAAATTAATCGGACAACTAAAAATATATAGAAAAAAAAAATTAGCCGGGCATGGTGGCGCATGCCTGTATTCCCAGCTACTCGGGAGGCTGAGGCAGAAGGATCGCTTGAGCCCAGGAGTTTGAGGTTGCTGTGAGCTAGGCTGACGCCATGGCACTCTAGCCCGGGCAAAAAAGGGAGATTCTGTCTCAGAAAAAAAAAAAAAAAACCCAGCACTTGGACTCAGGCAATGATCCCAACTGCAGCGATCCAAGTATAAGTCTTGACAGTCCTCCCAGGACCATTGCCCGTTAATGGCAGAGCTGAAACCACCTGCAGGTTCAATGAATTGTTGGAGCCCCTATGGCTTTAATTTGATTTAGAAAAACAAAAGACAAGGTA
This sequence comes from Avahi laniger, assembly GCA_963575035.1. Classification (NCBI taxonomy): domain Eukaryota; kingdom Metazoa; phylum Chordata; class Mammalia; order Primates; family Indriidae; genus Avahi; species Avahi laniger. The sequence goes on from CAUYSK010037469.1 coordinate 36,595, forward strand.
ATGTGACATTGCTTGCACCTGAGTGTGCTGGGCCTTGCGCTAAGCACTTTACACACGTTATTTCATTTAATCCCTTAATGAAGGCATTTCTGATTTCCCCCTTTTGTAGCCGAAGAGATGGAAACTTTTGGAAGTGAGGTCAAGCAGTTAGCAAGTGGTGAGAGGGGAATTCAAGTGTAAGTGTGCCTGATACTGACGTCCATGCATACAATCACCCCAACTTAGGATGCCTAGCTGTATCAGCTTTAGTGTTTTTCAGCTGGAAACCACGGGAGCCCAATGCAAACCGACTTTTTTTTTTTTTTGAGACAGAGTCTCACTGTGTTGTCTGGGCTACAGTGCCATGGCGTCATCCTAGCTCACAGCAACCTCAAACTCCTGGGCTCAAGCGATCCTCCTGCCTCAGCCTCCCGAGTAGCTGGGACTACAGGCACACGCCACCATGCCCGGCTCATTTTTTCTATATATTTTTAGTTGTCCAATTAATTTCTTTCTATTTTTGGTAGAGACGGGGTCTCGCTCTTGCTCAGGCTGGTTTTGAACTCCTGAGTTCAAACAATCCGCCCGCCTCGGCCTCCCAGAGAGCTAGGATTACAGGCGTGAGCCACCGCGCCCGGCGGAGACTGACTTTTAAGTAAGGAAACGTATTCCATTACAACACCAAATGGTTCAAGCATGGTTGATGTAGGTCACAAACCTCATGACCCTTTTCTTTTTCTGTTTCTTCATTCCATCACCTCATAGCTGGCTGTGTTTAGTTCACTTTCTTGTGATGTCAAGAGGGCTTCCAGAAGCTTCTGAAACTATGGCTGTCCTTGTGGACATTCAGCATGGAAAAGCAAGTAAATCTGACTCATCGGTTTGTCAAGCAAAAGCCCTGGATTGAGTCTTTTTAGCCCTTATAGTTAATTTGGCCATGCCACCATCCCTGAACCAATCACTAGTTACCTAGGGAGAAGGAATGCATTGATTGGTTCAACTTCGGGCCTAGGCTCCACCCCCTTGAGCCTGGAGTTAATCGGTTTCCCACAAGCATTTCATTGAGAGTGGGTGGAGTACCTCCCTCAGGGTAGGATCAGGATACTATTGCCTCATGTAGGGAACAGTTGATTGGGAATTGGGGGTTGGGGGAGGGAATTCCTCTGTTCTCTTTGTGTGAATGAGAGTTTGAGAAGCCTCCTGGGAAAGAATTCATGTTAAAGGTGCTTGTTCTACCATCCTCTGTGGACACAGACCTGAGCCCTAGAGGCAAGGAGGTGCTATTTTACTCACCCTATAATCTCTTAAAAATGATAAGAAGTGATGTTTACATGACTCTCGGCACAAGCACAGACTGCAGCTGATGTTGACAGTTGCTTATCCAATAGTCCTTCCTCTCATTTTTCCCCATTTTGTTTTGGGCCGGATTGTGCCCATTTAAACACTCATCTTCTGTCCTTTCTTGAAGCTGGTGGCATTCTTGCCAATGAGATGTAAGCAGAACTTTGCTAGAAGTATCTGGAAGAGTGCCCTTTCACATTAAAAGTGTACACCTAGAACCGGCTCTTCCCTTTACCCACCCCTCCTTCTTTCTGCCTCGGGCATGAATGTGATGGCTGGAGCTGAAGCATTGATTTTGTGGCCAAGAATATCACAGCAACAGAGGTGCTGATGACATTAAAATGCTGAAACAAGCTAGACAGGAGGAATGAGTTCTGTTGTTCTGAAGCACTGTAGGATGGATATGGTTAACTTAATTTATTACATATTTTCAAAAAGCTGGAAGGGAGGATTTTGAATATTCACAACCCAGAGATATGATAAATGTTAGAGTGATGGATATGCTAATTACCCCGAATCTGGTAATTCCACATTGCATGCATGTATCAAAATATCACTCCATCTCCATAAATATGTACAATTATTACATGTCAACTAAAATAAAGGGAAAAACAGTGCTGAAACAATGGCAGAAACTACCTACATCTGAGTATCTTTTGATGTCTTTTTTTTTTTTTTTTTTGAGACAGAGTCTCACTCTTTTGGCCGGGCTAGAGTGCCATGGCATCAGCCTAGCTCACAGCAACCTGAAACACCTGGGCTCAAGCGATCCTTCTGCCACAGCCACCCGAGTAGTTGGGACTACAGGCATGCGCCACCATGCCCGGCTAATTTTTTCTATATATATTTAGCTTTCCAGATAATTTCTTTCTAATTTTAGTATAGACGGGGTCTCGCTCTTGCTCAGGCTGGTCTCGAACTCCTGAGCTCAAACAGTCCGCTCGCTTCGGCCTCCCAGAGTGGTAGGATTACAGGCGTGAGCCATCGCGCCCAGCCCTTTTTTTTTTTTTTTTGAAACAGTGTCTCACTCTGTCACCCAGACTAGAGTGCAGTGATGTTATCATATCTCACTGCAACCTCAAAGTCCTGGGCTCAAACGGTCCTCCTGCCTTCTGAGTATCTGGGACTACAGGCACATGCCACTATGCTTGGTTAATTTTTCTATTTTTTGTAGAGATGGGAGGTGGGGGGTCTCGCTCTTGCTCAGGCTGGTCTCCAACTCCTGGCCTCAAGCAATCCTCCTGTCTCAGCCTCCCAGAGTGCTTGGATTACAGGCATGAGCCACCACTGATATTTTTCTTTCTAATCCTCTTTCAAATCTTTGTCTATATGGATGTGTGTCTCTTTACCTCAGGACACAGATTGGTGAGAAAAACAAATCCTTACTGTTTAGGTCCCTTGTTAAGTAAAAATGTGGTCCATGGACCTCCAACATCAACAATCTGGACGTTTGTTAGAAAGGCAGAATCACAAGCCTTCACCAAATTCCAAATCAGAATCTACAGGATCTTTAGTGGATTCACAGGTGTATATTCCAGCGGCAGAAGGGATGGTTTGGGTTATTGTAGGAGTGTGGCTGAATGCAATCTAACCAGTATACATAGGCAGCCTGAACCCCACATGACTGGATTAACTGCCATTTCTGGCATCAGCCGTAGAGGGAGAGCATCATAGACGACTGGGGTGGGACAGAAGGAACATGGGAGGGCAGCCAGGAGGACTTGGGAGGTTTTTATTAAATATTTGTATGGTGTTTAGTATGTTTCAGGTGCTATTACAAGCACTATGCAAATATTAGCTTGTTTAATCTCTCTGGCAACCTTATAAATCATTTCAAGGAGGAGTAAACTGAGGCATAGATAAGGTAAATCAGAGAGTTGGGAAGTGGCAGAGCCCATTCAGTCTGTTTCCTGAGTCTGTGCTCTCTTCCCTGAGGTTTCCCCATGGTCCTTGGGGAGAATTTTACAGGAGCCAAAGCACCTGAAGAGAGGGCGTGGGGTGGATAAGTTTCTTTCATGTTTCTGTTTATCCGTAGCCTGTGCGGTTTGGGAAGCATGGGTTAAACATTTGTCATTGCATTTCATCTTTAGAACTGCATTCCTTAGGCGTGGTGGCTCATGCCTGTAATCCTAACACTCTGAGAGGCCGAGGCAGGAGGATCCCTTGAGCTCAGGAGTTCAAGACCAGCCTGAGCAAGAGCAAGATCCCATCACTACTAAAAATAAATAAATAAATAAATAGCAAGGCAACTAAAAATAGAAACAAAAAGTTAGCGGGTCATGGTGTTGAGCACCTGTAGTCCCAGCTACTCGGGAGGCTGAGGCAGAAGGATTGCTTGAGCCCAGAAGTTTGAGGTTGTTGTGAGCTAGGCTGATGCCAAGCATTCCAGCCGGGGCAACAGAGCGAGACTCTGTGTCAAAAAAAAAAGAAACAAAAAAATTGCATTCCTTCAATTCATATTTGTTGAGCAGCCTGTATGTATGTGCCATGAACTGGGGCTATGCTGGTGAACAAGAGCCTACTCCACAGACGCAGTGGGGCTGGGACAGCTGAAGAGCTCTGATGTGGTGCCATTAGTCCTGTGCAGGAGGGAAGCCAAGTGGGCAGTGCTATGGGATACGTAATCCAGACTGGTGGGGACACCTGATGGAGGAAGTCTCTAGAAGGAAGACCAGAGCCAGATGAGACCTGAGGGGTGACCAGGAGATCCTCAGGCAAAGCTGGGTTGTGCAAAGTGTGCTTTGGAGGGAAGAACAGAAACGAAGACCCAGAGCTGAACAAGAAAGCATCATGCTGGAGGGCCGTGGATACCATTCCTTCAATAGCCGGCCTCGAGGAGAAGGTGTTGTTAATTCCCATTTTACAACTGTGGACACTGAGACTCCAAGAGGCTAAGCAATGTGCTGAATGCTAGTGTTACGCAGCAAAGAAGTAGCAGAGACAGGCTCCACATTTAGATCTAAATCTAGACCTGAGGCCAAAGGCTACGTTCTTTCTACCAAACTTGATCCTGCCCCTTTCAGAATCAGGGACCCTGTGATTCCTGGTGTCCACAGATTTTGACCAGCAGCACCCCAGCATCTGGTAACAGCTGGAGTCAAAGGTGCCACAGGGGGTTCCCTCACACTCTCCTCTTTCTCTTGCTGTACCCCTGAACCCTCACGGGCTATGGATCTCCGGGGTGCTGTATTGGCTGAGTCCAGGAACTGGATTCAGGACGCCTGAGAGCTGTGCCTGGCTGGCTGCCCTAGCCTAGGAGATGTTGTCCTGGGAATGGCCTACACATGTGTTTCACTCCTGATCCCCGACCTCACACTTCTAGATAGTTTTTACCAGCGAAGATGTTAAACATCTTTTTCTGGCTTCTTTAACAAACCGCTGGTCTCCTCCCACCCCATGTTCTGTCATGCTAAATGGGGGCCGGCGCACTATCCGACAGACTTCTCTCTGCTCTTTGGATTTGTCACTGACCCGATGCAGGGAGGCTGCCAGATGTGCTCCGGTTATCCTGGGCTGAATTAATGAAAACATAGGGCCCAGAACCAGGGAGGTGGACTTGGGTCAGGCTTCACCAGGGAAGAACATTTAGTTCTGGGAGGAAGGTTGCCAAAAGGCAGCAAGTTCAGAGGCAACTGTCCAGAGAGCAAAAGGCTCAACGCCAAAATGTGTGAGCAACATTGAAAGAACTGGGCTCGTCTGGCCTGAAGCAGAGATGACTCAGGAGGAGATCTGCTCCCAAATGAAGATGTGGGAGACTGCAGGGGAAACTGTGGGAGCTCCGGCTCGCCGCCGCTTCGGAATTCATTTCTCGCTGCCATCCGAGCCCCCATACTTCCCCACCTGCCTTACTAACTCTCCCAGCCTTCCCTTCTTCTCAAACCCATGACCCTGCTCTTCCTTCTCTCGTGTTCACAAATGATTTTGCCTTTCTTCCTCAGAAAGTTGAGGCCAGTAAGAAAAAACTTCTCTGGCCCATCAACCAGTTAGTATCTGAACGCATCCTCCCTGCCCTCCTTCTGGTCTTAAGGGAGACAGCCTGGACGCCTTCCAAGGTTAATTCTTCCACCTGAACCTTGGAGTCCGTCCGTCAACTTTGTTCCTGTTTCGTTAACATCTCCCTCCCACTCTGCTGCTTCTTTCTCCTCCTCCTTTAAAAAAAGCCCAAGTCTTTCCTACCCTGAGCAAACAAGCCTCATGCAGTGCCCACACTGATCGCTTCTTTTACTGGATTCCCATGCAAGTAATCTACGCTACCTCTTCTCGTCCAAGTTTCGTTTTTTTTTAATTGAGACAGGGTCTCACTCTTGCTCAGGCTGGTCTCAAACTCCTGGCCTCAAGCGATCCTCCCGCCTTGGCCTCCCAGAGTGCTAGGATTACAGGCGTGAGTCACCGTACCCACTTCTTCCAAGTTTCCCGTGTAAACTTGGTCAAATCTTCAAACCATATCCTAGTACGCCAATGCTATTTAAGCTATGGCAGAAGATTAGATTGAACCATATGAAATTGCCTTTTTTGATAACAGCTTTATTGAGACATAATTCACCTGCCCTACAGTTCACACATTGGAAGTGTATAATTCAATGGTTTTTAGTATATTCAGAGAGTTGTGCAACCATCACCATAATCAACTTTAGAATATTTTCTTTGTCCCCAAAAGAAATCCATATCCTTTAACTAACATCCCTTAGTCTTTCAATCCTCTGCCCCAGCCCTAGGCAACCAATAATCTGCTTCCTGTCTCTATGGATTTGCCTATTTTAGACATTTCATATAAATGAAATCATATAGAATGTGGCCCTTTGTGTCTGGTTTCTTTCACATACCATAATCCTTCCAAGGTTCATCCACGTTGGAGCATGTATCAGTGCTTCATCGCTTGTTATGCCAAATAATATTCCATTGAATGGATATATTAAATTTTGTTTATGCATTCATCAGTTGATGGGCATTTGAGTTATTTCTACTTTCTGACTATTATGAATAAGACTGCTGTAAACATTTATGTACAAGTTTTTGTGTAGATATACGCTTTCATTTCTCTTGGGTATATATCTAGGAGTGGAGTTGGTGGGTCATAGGGTAACTCTATGGTTAACTTTTTGAGGAAGTGCCAGACTGTTTTTCAGTCTGCAATGGCTGGAGAATGGTGGCACCACTTGACATTTCCACCAGCAGTGTGAGGATTCCAATGTCTCCACACTCTTGTCAGCACTTGTTATTATTTTTTTTATTACAGTCATCCTAGGGGGTGTGAAGCGATACCTCATTGTGGTTTTGATTTGCCCATTCATGATGACTGATGATGTTGAGCATCTTTTCACGAGCTTATTTGCCATGCCATTTGTGTATGTTCCTTGGATAAATAGCTATACAGATCCTTTGCACATTTTTTATTTGCATTGTGTATCTTTTTATTGAGTGGTAAGAGTTCTTTATTTTCTACGTACAAGTCCCTAATCAAATATATGATTTGCAAATACTTTCTTCCACTTATGGGATGTCTTTTCACTTTTTTAGTAGTTCCTTTGATACACCGAAGTTTCTAATTTTGATAATGTGCAATTTATCTATTTTTTTTTTCTGTTGTTGCTGTGCTTTTGGCAAAAACTATTGCCAAATACAAGATCATAAAGATTTATCCCAATGCTTTCTTCTAAGAGTTTTATAGGTTTAGCTCTTGCCTTTAGGTCTTTGATCCATCTTAAGTTAATGTTTGTACACAATATGAGGTGGAGTCACACTTCCTTCTGTTTTCATTTGTGCATTTTGTCATTCCAGTACCATTTGTTCAAAAGACCGCTCTTTCTCCTGTTGAATTGTTTTGACATCCTTGTTGAAAATCAATTGATCATAAATGGGAGAGTTGATTTCTGGATTGTCCATTCTATTCCTTTGATTTATATGTCTACTTTTAATGCCAGTATCAAACTATTTAATTACTGTGCTTGGTAGTGACTTTTGAAATTGAGAAGTACAGATTCTCCAATCTTGTTACTTTTCAAGACAGTTTTGGCTATTCTGTAGTCCTTTGCCTTTTTATACAAATTTTAGGATTAGCTTGTGAATTTCTATGAAGAATCCAGATAGGATTGCTGTATAGATCATGTTGAAGCTCTTGCTCAATCGATTTTGGGAGTATTGCCGCCTTAATATTATGAAGTCTTCTGATCCATGAACACGGTATGTCCTTTCATTTATTTAGATCTTCTCTAATGAAATTGCCATTTTCTAGTTATAAAATTGTTGAATATTGGCAATTTAGGATGGTTCAACCTAGCATATAGTGAAAAAAAATCTTTCAGATTTTCCCATAAGGCCAGCATAATGACGATACATAAACCAGCATTCAGTAGCATCTTAAAACCATAATACACCACAACCTGTTTGCAAGGAGCGTAGTGGAATGTATAGGAGTATAATAATTATATATTCATTTTTGTATCAGTTCATCCAGCTATGCACTTCTCTGGATGCATGTTATACATCCATAAATAAAGAAATATGTTTATTTAAAACAACAACAACACAAAAGCTCAGCACAGGTGGGGTTATTCCAGAAATACAATGCTAATGACTAATACTTATATAGCATCTGCTATGAACCAGGCTCTCTTCAAAGGACTTTATTTGTTTTTATTCATTTAAATCCTGCAACAACCCCTTGAGCTAGTTGCTACTATTAACTCTGTTTTACAGAGGAGGCACCCAAGGCACAGAGACGCTAAGAAGCTTGCCAAAGTCACATAGATAATAAATGACACATCTAGAATTTCTAGACTCTAGAACCAGCCAGTCTGGCCTCTCAAATCTATGTTATACAGACTCTCCATTGATAATAGAGGAACTCTTTTTTTTTTTTTTTTTAATTTTTTTTACATAAATTTTTTTTATTTATTTCAGCATATTATGGGGGTACAGATGTTTCTGTTACATATGTTGCCCTTGCCCCCACCTCCCTCCCTAAGTCCGAGTTTCAAATATGTCCATCATTTGGGTGGTGCACAT